>DWQW01011099.1:0-11666 GCA_018249695.1 Heliconius erato demophoon
TATCGTCAAGACGCTAGTTCATGTTGTCACGAACCAGCTGTTATATCCAGTTCGAATAGATATAAATATTTTAAACTATATCGGTCACCTAGTACTTAATTGAATTTGCCGTCACGCAGTGGGGCAGTGTTTGATTTTTAGCGCTATGGTTATGGATTCTATTCTAATGTCTAATGTTTATATTTAGATCATTTCCATTGCTCCGCGCTGGTGGACGAACTGCGGTGTTGATTTTGGCCTCGCAATACGCAATGTTTTGGTAATTGGATAACAGAGAGTCTTAACACTAAGTTTCCTCTATTTACTCTAAATATATAAAATGTATACGTGAAAAATAAATAAATTATATGTATACGTGAAAAAGCGTGAAGTACTTAACACGCCATCGTGGCGCAAGTAGGAAACCACTGGTTGATTACAGATCCTAATCGCACTTAACGAAAAAAATACATTATATTCCAAATGGACGGACGGTCCTACATTGCCATTGTATGCCTAAGAACGCGTGAAGCCATAAAACTATTTTTCTATTTATATTTAAAAATCTTCTACTTAATCAAAAGAATATAGTATTTTTTTATATGGAGAATATACGAGAAAAAAATATTACAGCATAGCAATAAAAAATTAGCATCTAAAGTAATAAACGAGCCTATTAGCAGAAAGAAATATCCATTAATATTAATTAAAAGATATGTATTTTTAGTACGACATAAGTATAAAATAATAAATATTTAATGAATCAGTTGCTATACGAATATATACGTATTTATTTATTGGTTAATCATTTGAGCATTAAAAATTTAAAAAGTTATAAAAGAATGGTTTTATAATATGGAACAAATGTATTTAACATTACATAAAAATAAATCAGCTTCACGCTGTATCCCGCACACAGCAGGGTAGGCAGAGGGAACCCAGTGAAAGATACTCCATTCCCCACTTTCTGCCGAATTCTGGAGGCATTGCGTGTTAAGTGGCAGAACTCAACGCCGCGAGTTTAACATTATATGCTATGGCATATAATTGGGCGAGGACAGGAGTGTCTTAACACTAGGTTCCATCTGCCTACCCTGCTATGCGGGATATAGCGTGAAGGTGATACAAAAAGTAAATATATACATCTTATTAGTGTTACGTATATTTTTTCTTAGTTATTTAATAAAAATAGGGCAAGCGCCTACTCTGATTGGTCGATCGATAATCTTAGTCATAGAATTCATTAAACTAATTAGCGTCTTAAGCATAGGAGTGGTCTCCATCGGCCACATGTTAGTTTCTAATATATTAAAATATTTAAGACCGTTAGATTGCAACATTGAGGCTTTTTAACAATTTCAATTACAAACTACAAATTATGTATATCACTTTGGTAAAAAAAACTAAAAGTAATTTTATTCAATCAATTCTTGCAATATAAAAAAATAGCTTCTATAATTTCCTACATAAAGCGAGATGAGGAGAGAGAAAGAAGAAACCACTGATTAAACAGTTTTTGTGTGCGATGAAAAATATTAAACATATAATTTCCTCGAGTGGGTATCGAAACTACAACCTGTCTCGTTTACAGTCGCACACTGTGTCACAAGCGGCCTCTATTTTCATGATGATGATGAAGCACTCTAATTTCCACGATTAGGGTAACCTTCCATTGCGCTAATCAGCGGTTTCTTACGCTGAACTTGGTCTTGCCAGGAGGGGAAAATGAAGATATTTTGAATATCATCAGTTATAATTCAAACATATATGTATATAGTTTAAAGATATTCTATACATAAGAATATTATTTTCTATAAAATAAACATATACTACATATCTAGAACGAACCAAGCGAGATTTATATTTAGTGTTCAACATATTCTCCTCCTTCAAATGTAGAGCTGAGACTAGTATCGCAGGTTAAGGTCACGTACATTATTAGATTATATACTGAGTAGGTATTAAATGTAAGATACGCTGTACTGTAAATTTAGTTATTTTTCCTATCTATATAATGTAGTGGTATAAATTATTTTTAGTAGCTTACTCTATTGGATTTCTAAAAGTTACTTTAAACATAACTTTGGTTAAGTTTATCGCACACAATCGTAACTCATGTTATTCGAAACAGGTTTTTTACAACGCAAATTACAATGTCTAACTATGCTACCATACCATTATATCATAGCAATTTCTTAAAAAATAAACGAATAAAATAATTATGCCACATACAACAGAAAATTTGAATTAAACGACGGTAATACCTTAAAAATTCACCAAGGCAGTATAGCGTATGATTAAAACTCACCCGATTGGAAAAGCGACCCTTGAACCCTCAGATTTTTTAATTACACTATAAATAACAGGATTTAAGTCCCACAGAGTAACTTGTAGCACGCGTGTAGATAGAAGCAACTAGTATGGACTATTGTGGACAGATTGGATAATGAGTCTTGGATCGGAGAAGCGTGGAAATGCGACTGAAGCTGATGTGCAATTACTATGACAATAATTTGTATTGGATTTGTATGTAATGTTTGTGTGTATGACTCAGATATATTAAGTTTTTTATGTTACTTATTATTAATATTAATGTATTATATGTGGAATAATTGCATATCTAATGGTAATTTAATGGTGATGTCATTATATGAGTATAAAATGCTATTTTACAGTAAAGCGCTGTAGTTTTTGTGTCATAGACGTAAAACTTATTGAGTACAGTAACTGTTTTATTTCTACGTATAAATAAAGAATAATATTTGACAACCAGGAAATTTAAAAAAAAGGTACAAATTAATCCTTTTGTTTACGTTATTTGAGTGTCATTGTACTTAAAATGATTTAATTTTTTTCTGTTTGAATGTGAGTTTCTTCACACTAATCTCAGGCCGCTTTAATCGCAATCATTATTGTATTTCGACAAGCTTCCTTCAATATGTTGTTTGTTTTATATCAGTCGGTTTATAAATAAAAAAGACCATTTTAAAGAATTTCGATAAAATTGTTACAAATACCTATTCTATTGAATTGGTTGAAACTTTACTTTCCAATACATCGAGCGATTCGCTAGTTGAAAAAAAGTTACTATCCTACTTATTCTCCAATACACATAGAATAAAAAAAAACCATAATCCTCCAAACAATTTAACAATGGCAACCCTATACAATTTAAATGATTGAAAAGAACAATTTGCAGTCAATTTGCGGAGTATCGGCAAACATATGGCCTATACCTACCAGGTAGGTAGAATGCATTATGCATCGACCAGTGGGCTTGATTTGCGTACAATGTGTGGGTTTATCGCTGTGGTATTTGAGGTGTACTATGTTCATATCAATGGCTTTCTACGGCTATGTGGGTCAAAGTTGAACGTTTTGGTTATTATTGACTGAGCGCGTTCGTTTTTATAATGTATACTATTCACATAATATTAGCCTACATATTTATATTCTATATGAAATGGACGTGTTAATATTATTTTAAAATATGATGTTGTATTATCGTTTATTTTAGCTTATATTGTTAGGAGTGAAGCTTGATTGGTTGGGATCTCAAGGAATGTGTCATTTAGCAAGTTTCCAATTAGACAAGTTTAACACTAAAGTTGTCCAATTTATCGACGCCTCCAGTTTACCTATATACATATAACCTTGTCTGGAAACAAATATTTTGAAATCTGTTCGAACTTGATAAAAATTTCCAATTATAGGTAAACATAGAAAAATTCCAAGAAAAGAAATCTTATTTAAGCTAGTTCAAAAGGTTTCATTAAACGAGGTATACTCGTATATTGTTTAGTTTACCTGATTGTTTTTTTTTTCTCAAAAATAAATTTTAATACCCATGAAAACAAAAACCTGAAAATTTCAAAAAATAATAACAACGAAATCACTCAATCAACTCAATCTGTAGTTTTTTAGTATAAAATCTTTCACAGTACGATAAAACAGTTAATTTTTAGATATAAAATTCAAACATATCAATTTTACCAATATTAGATATCATTGACCATTTCAATTGAATTCCATTTTCAACGAGATGTTTATTTATATCAATATCGATTTATTGATCGAGTCGTATTTATTAGAATTACAAATAAGTGAGCGAGACGGCATTCGTTGGCGTTGCGTAATGAAAGAAAAATAAGTATTTACAAAGAAAGACTTGCCACTTGCAAGAATGTAAAACGTATAGCGTGAGTGTTTGTTGAGTTCGTGGGATTGTAAAAGGCATTGTTGTAGAAGGCGACAGTAACAAAAGATCTTGTACATATGTGGAATATATTTATTTACATCTAGCTTCACGGTTTTTACTTGTATACCGAGTGTTGCCGGAGAAATCATAGTGTGGAGACACTGTTTTCCATATTTCGCACGACGATGCTCAAGTCTCTGATAATTGAGTTGTCTTACCATAACAAGAAATAATAATAAATCATTCCTCAGTGACTTTCGAAGACCATAGTGTTTACCCTCTGCACCGCGATGGCTTCAACTTCGAACATTTACTTATTTTCATTTTAAATACAGATAGTATCTATGCATATAATATACATATTCTATGCTCTACTCTTTATGCATCTTTTGCGGGGTAGGCCTTGAAAACTTCCTATGTTCTGTCAACCTCCATTCATGGTTTTTGGCAAAACAAAACAACGTAGTAAGAACATACGGAAAATGTCTATATAAAAGTATATCTAATATACATATACATATATGTATATTTCCCAGTGTAGATATAAATTTCAAAGAGCGAAGTATGAGAATAAGTATCATATTTAAAGAATATAATTTTTTATGTTTGTAATATTAACAGTATGAGATACTGTGACCGCTAAGCTAGTATGAAATTGTAAGTTCGATTCCCTCTCAATACAAACATTTGTCTTACATTAATTGCAAATATTTGTACTGGCACTCGGTATCGGTATTATTTACATATTTTATATTGTATATTAAAATAATATTTACTTATCAGTTATCTGATTAATATTGTAACAGCTTTGCATAACATAAACTCAGGTGATATTGCAACTGGTTTAATATAAAAAATATATTAAATCAATTATAAGATCCCCTCCGAGAAGATTAGGGGGGTCGTTTGACCTTAGGAAACACAACATCGATGATACTTAAAGGTCACGCAAAAACAGTAAGGGCAGATATGAAGAGGTTGAGACAGTAGACGATTCGTTCTCCATTCCCTCTGGCTGCCCCGCCAAGGCATACAGAGTGAAGCTATATAAATAAATATTATGTTTAAAATAAGTTTTCCAACTTATATTTTACTGCACACTGGCAACATCCTAAATTGATAGTGTAAATCTGTTTGTAATTAATTTCAATGTTTATATTTCAATTACACTCCGAATGCCCAGTATTTACTTGTTTATCGAAACTACATATTTTCAGGTGATTAAAGCCAGATAGTTCAGTTATAAATATTTCACTATAACCTATTACATTTAAAAATTATATCCTTTAAACGTTTTTAGAGATTAAAATGATCTTATAATGACAGTATTGACTTATATAATGACCGTAGCATTTGGCGCTCCGTTCTCTCTGACTACCCCGCAAGGGATAAAGCGTGAAGTTAAGTTAAGTTAAAATGATCTTAAAATGTAAACATTTACACAAATATAACTAATGAAAAGCCAATGTTATAATGATAAGACCAATTTATATTATACATGTACCTAAATAAATCGTTTTGTGAAAAAATTGTGAAGGATATTTTTTAACATTGTAAAAATGAAACACTGTATCCGCAGATAGCTGGGTGGCCAGGGGAAACTCGGGAATCTAGTGTTAAGACACTCTTATTTTCATTAAGTCACTTTCGTGTTGAGTGACGAAACTCAACGTGGCGCTTTGTCTCGGTACCAAAGACGACGCGACGAAATAAAAATATTTAATATTTAATTTAATTTCCTTGAGTGGGAATCGAATCCACAGAGAGCGTTCTAATGGTATAAACGAGAGTGACCAGTGACGATAATATCTTAAAACGCACGCAAAATAAATTAATTAAAGCAAAACAAATCAACAAACACACGAAAAAACAAAACCAAAATATCAACAAGTCAAAAACGTTTGTAAAACGTCAACACTGCTTAACTGAGATTAAATAACGTAACCCGATCGACTTGGAATTACGAATGTTTCATCAAAATGATCTAACCGTGTAAAATATTAACCTTACCAATGCTTATCGAGATTGAAACTTAGAAACAAGGAAATAGGGTATATAACTGCTTGAAATGATTCCTGTTCCAGTGGTTAGATGTATGAAGTCTTTATTTTGCGTTTGGCAATTGTCCAGTTGTGGATTTATGCACGGTTGGCGGATATCATTAGATTTAGCGGCGTTGTGTCCAGATTTAGATCAAAGTTGTGCGTGCGCAGGTTGTTATGTTGATTTAACATGCTGGTAATATTGAATTTTATAGAATAATTAAAATTTATTTATTTAAAAGTCTTTAAAAAATTATTAAATTATATTTCAATTGACCTACGAGATACAAGATAAAAATCATTTTCTTATATAATAATATAAAAATGCATTGGCTTAAAACGCTATAATTAAATAAAATATCGCTACCCTTCGAGACACCCAATTTCCTATCACAACAAAATTTACTCCAAATTTCTATTTTCACACTAAAACATTGTAAAATCATTAAAACAAACTTACCAGTATCACCAACTGCTTGACTGAGGGTGTTCTCGGTGAGTGGCCGCAGAGCTTCCACAGCGCTGATGTAGCCGAGACGGTCGGCTATCGCACATGCTGTTTGGCCGTTCTGGTTTGAAACATAATATTAAATATATAAGGATATAATATAAGAATGTAAATATAGAGAGAATTAATGAATAATATAAATAATAATTCCTAATAAATAGTTTTGTTGTTTTTTATTTGTACCGTACCATCATAAAACCTATTAATTGGCGTGACAAAAGGGTTATTTTAACGAAAGTTCTAAGAAGTCAGATACTCGTTCTTTTTATAATATCTTTATTTGTATAATACCTCTCAAGAATCAATCAAATTCCGTGTATTATATAAAAAAAAAAAAGATTAGAAAATTACTAAGGTATATAAGATACATATTAGTCATGACTCATATATAGCTGTTGACGTAAGTCATTTACATTTAACGAACATTTATTTTTCTCACCATATATAAATTTTAATAACAAAAAAACTGCAAAATATTTTTTTTATATATTTTTTTTTGTTATTGAGCAAAACTGTTTGTTTACATTAAATATATAACCTTATATATTTTAACCAAATTAGAAGATAAAAAAATAGCATGCATATTTTGACATAAACAAGTTGTCGTATACATTAAGAAACAAATCTAATTACTATTTCCGTTGACCTAGAATTATTGCAATTAAAATCATATACAAGGCTATTTCTTAATCTATGATTAAATCAATATATCTATTGACTAATAGTATAACTTATGTATTGACTTGTGATGTAACTTCGAAGTTATGTATAGAATTATAAATATAATATAAAAATAATGTTTGTTTTTATATCTAAAGTATTTTCATACATTTAATTTATTACTATACGACTTCAACTATAATTTCAATATCAACGTTATCACAATGTTATGTGTATACAAAAGGAATGTATACACAATATAATTTACGTTTATTAGAACATTTCCAAGAGTTAGAAAATTTATTATATTTTTTACACGTAAAAAAAAATATTCAGTTTTAAATATGGACATTTTATGTATTATATATAACATTTTCATAGATTTGTCATCTACTTTCAAAACTCACCGCAGATAAGGCGTTGGGATCAGCATTACTCTTGAGGAGCAGTTGTATGATCAACGTGTGACCTTGTTGCGCGGCCTGGTGGAGGGGGGTAAACCTGATGGACGCGAAATTAGTATAAAAATAGTTTTTTTGTGATATTATTTAAAGATTATAGAGATATATTTATTTATTGTTCAATATATTATTCTACTATATAGCAGGGTAAAGGGACCAAGATGTTAAAGGAGACATTACGTTCTTCACTTTCCGACCAAGTTCTGAAACACAACTCTAAGTAGGGCTTTATATTGCAAGAAAATGGGAAAAGAAATGGGGAAATGCAAATATTTTTTTCCATGACTAGGGATCAAACTATAGTATTTAGAGATAGACTAAAAGACATTAGAAAAAAAGATTTTTTAAAATTTTAATGTCAATATTATTGCCCAATATATACAAATTTCTGACACTCTACGTGCTGCATACTAAAAAATAATACCTTAATTATAAACATTATTCTGACTGGGATTTAAAGCTACAATTACAATAAATATATTTGTACATATAAACACATAATTAGATCAAGTATCCAGTACATTATGCGATATAATTTAGTAACCGGTGGCAGTTGCCGAATAATGCTAAATCATGCTAGTCAATATAAACGAGTTATCCACGATAACTGCAAAAACTAACTGAGGAATGCTATCTTGTACGCGTATATAAATAATATCTATCAGTAAAGTACTTTTTTATAATTTGCCTGTTTAGGAAGTAAATCTTCAATATGTTTCTCTTATTTTAAGTTTTTTTTGCTTTGTGCTTTGTGTCGTACATAGCTAGATATAAGTGTAGAATAACACTTTAAAAATGTTAAAAATAGATACTTCTATTCCCTACTTTCCAAGAAATGGAAACATAAATTTAAGTAAATATTTCATATCCTCGAGTGGGAATCGAACCTACGACCAGTCGGTTTTACACACTTCGTGCCACTGCGCCACGACTGGCCTCTTTCTCACCTCACGGATTTTTATTAATAAGCTCATTAAATACTCTAAGATTTAAACGTTTTAACTCTTATGTGAACACGATTAATACCATATATTTGATATAATCAAACTATGAAACACGACTACTTCGTCGACTACTACGTCGTTTGCTATTATTAAGCATTACATAATAAGTACCGAATATTGAAAATAAAACCGATTTGTCTCTTCACCTTCATAAAAACAATAATTTGCATAATTCAAAGTTATATAATATTACGTCGTAACATATATATAAAAATCTCAGACAGATTTTTCTACAAAATCTAAGATCAATAATAGAGATAAAATAAGTATTAAAATATTTAAATCATGATGGTCGCAACTAGCATCTAAAAATAGCAACATCCAAATTACATCTATAACATGTTATTTAGTAAGGAAATTTATTTATATGCCCATTTGGTTGTAAGTTAGACGATCGATACACGCCTGTTTGTGTACGGTTAAGAAATATTTCAAAATCTCTATATATAAAAATGAATGTTTGTCTGTCTTTATAGAATCATAAACTATGCATTTGATCATGTTATGATTCTTAACAAAGTTGTTGTGGTTTCTGAGTTATTACGATCAATTTCGACAGATAGCGCCACTATCTTTTTTTTCACTTGTTGTGACAGGCTGACAGGTGGACTGCTCGTGCATCAGAAAACCTTCTGATTTATTCGTTTAAAAACAAGAAATATTGTGTATCCCACAGCACTTCAATAAATATCAAATTGAACCGAAATGCTTGTGAAATGTCACATTTTTTGGAAATGAACAAAATAAATAAAATGAATTGAATATTTGTGTAATGTCTTTCATTTAAATCTATTTTAGTTGGTGGCGTAGCAACGTGCGCAGGCTTAAGTTAGTAGAACATATTAAATGTAATGTTAAATGATTTATTTTTAGGCACCCTCAAAACTACATAACTAAAAAATAAACTGAACTTATCTTCCCTTTCCTGGGCGTAGGAACTTTACATACATAAAGTAAATACGAAAAATACACTGTAGGTAATGTACAGCTTACATACAAAAGTATATTTTATAATTATGCCAAATAACACACAATCACCATTAGTCACTGAAGTCAATATTTCTATTTAAAATTTTATTTTCTGTTATAGGTAACAATAATTTTAATACAATTAAATTAAGATACTACTAGAAGTAGCAATTCTCACGTGCCGTATACTAATGGGCGACCATAAGAAGCCATAAGAGATATAAATCAATTACTTAGTATGCACGAAGTGCACGACAAACACATTTTATGTTTATATAAGCTATATGTTTAATATATTTGTTTTTTTATTTTATTATTATTTTATTATTTTCAAACATTAAATGTGCAGAAAATGAATGAATGGACAATTAAATGGACAGAAATACGTCCCATTCACGCAATCGAGTCTTAGGTATTGTCGGGAAATTGAACGTCGTTTAGGTTTATTCTAGAAAATAGGTAATAGTGCAAAATAGAACGAGAGATATCCCTTTCTTGTTCTGGTATGTTTTTTAAGAATGAAAAGTGGCAGATCGGCAACACTTAGTAGTATTTTTGTAGCAGTATGTGTTTACGTTATTGTTATCTATACGTAACTGTGTTACATGTAATAGATAAAAATCCTGAAATGAAAAGATACTTGCCCATGGGCAGCCTTAGCGCTGACGTCGGCGCCGGCGTCCAGCAGCGCGCGGGCGGCGGCGTGGTGTCCGTGGTGCGCGGCGGCGTGCAGCGGCGTGTACCCGTCGCGCGTGCGCGCGCCGCAGCGCCCGCCCGCCGACACCAGCGACTTCAGCACCGCCGTGCGCCCCTCTGCCGCCGCCAGGTGCACTGGGGTTAGACCTGGAGAGAGATTATATTATTATTATTAATATAGGCTGTGTCTCGCATATAGCAGGGTAGGCAAAGGAAGCTTAGAGTAAAGACACTCTGTTTCCCAACTTTATAGACTGACAAAACTTAATATTACAGTTAAGCTTGCCAAGTAAAAGTATATCATGCATAACAAATAAAATAAATATAATTCCCACTTCAGAGTGGGTTAAACCCGCAATCATCGTGTTTAGAGCAAAATTTACTAACTTTTCTTAATCATAGAGAATCAATGTATACCAGTACTGTTAAACAACCAGTCATATTAGGTAACAGTCAACATTTTCATATTATAAAATATTACAAATTATTTTAAAAATATAATATAATTTTACAAACATAACTAACCATTATTAGCAGGAACATTAACATCAGCCCCTCTTTCAATGAGCATTTCGACGCAATCTTCATGGCCTTCTTGAGCCGCCATATGTAGAGGTGTAAAGCCTGCCTTTGATTTTACACCAGGATCAGCATCTATTAAAAATCTCATATAAATATCATATAGTAAAAGCAGCTCCATGTTTATCCTTCCATACAGCACCAGGTAACCAGATTCTCCGTACGAACCTACTTTTAAATGACTCCAGGCACCACTCAATATTCTAGATATTACTTGTTAAGTTGCGAAACTCAACACGCAGGCAATAGTCAAACGTTATGCCGTTGTACCATGAAAGTATTAATTTTGTGTAATTAATAAAATAAATTAAATTTAAGGTTCGCTTTTTGCCTCACTACTATACAGGGTGGAAGAGACAGCGCTCCATTTACGGAAACAGCATATAGGGTAAAATATTTCAAACCTATACCTAAAGAAACTAATCAAGATGCCTCAACAGTTCGGACGTAGGATTTTTTTTTCATTTCACGATTTTTATCCATACTGTATTTCGTGTGACGCGATTACGTATAGATCCCAATAACATAAACACTTACTACTACAAAAATACTACTAAAGGTTAAACAACT
>DWQW01011100.1:0-11666 GCA_018249695.1 Heliconius erato demophoon
CCAAACAGCAAATGTTACCAAAATAAGATGTCGTATGTTTCCACTTAATACTTAAATTAAATAGACGGAATGCTTAACAGAATGTTTATATAAACAAAAATTACCTCTATTTCACGGCATCGAAATTTAGGTTTTATTATAACAATATTTGAATTATGCCTTTGAATGACAATCAATAATAATATTAATTTAAAAGCTTTGACATTTTAAAATATAAAAAAAATAAAATACTTGCTTACTATTTAGCTTATTAACATCACCATTATGTATGGACTATTAATTTCAGAAAAAAAAATCACAACCAAATTTTCGAGATATTGCGTGTTGGCTAGAGGGACTTAACCAGAGCGAGGAAATGAATTAAAAATTTCTTTATTTTCCGAATAGAAATCAAACTTTCAATCGTCAAATTTACAACTTACAATCGGGAGCTGTTCCGAATTTCCGATGCACCACTACTCCCTCAACGATTTTTTTTTTGGTTAAAATATATTTATAACTTATATCAAGAAAATACATAATAGTAATACTACTGCTTGTTTAAATTGCAATAAACATTACACATTTCTCGGCCAAAAAGAAGGTGAACAGAAATGTACATATAAATTCATATATGATATGAAAAGATAAGAGAAATAAATAATACAATAATACAATCTTTATTTTGTAAAGTGATTTTAGATACATATTGAACAGATGTCTGAAAAAATTCTTGGAATATTTAAATAAGGATCACGCCAAATCTGGCGGCTTACTTCCCTTAATACCCACATTTGGCGGAACAACCTCAAAACAGATCTTTAAGTCGTAAATATTTTTTATCAATCTTTTTTTTCTTTTGCAAAAAAATCTTATATTTATAGATGAACCTACTATATATATATACATTTTAAGTTATTTGTGTATAAAGCTAATTATTTACAGGATTTAATGGCAGGTTATCCTGTTTTCAATTTTTCTGTTATTTGAAACGACATTAGTGGTGATGTCTAAACTAGTTTGTCTTATCCCATTATGGATATTAAAAAATCTTATGAATAGGTTTTGCAATGCACTATCCAATGTTCAATATCAGGATTACCTAGTAATGAATGAGGTTAACGTGGCGCAGCGACACAGTGTCTGACTTTAAATGCTAAAGTTGTGGAATCCACTCTCACTCAGGACAATGAGTTATTTTAATTTTCTCGCTCTAGCAAAATTAGAAAGCACGGCGTTGACTTTAGCCATTCAATACGCCCTCTAAGAGAAGTGTCATAATGGGAACGGAGTGTCTTAACACTAGGTTCCGAGGTTCCCTCTATGTGCTGGATGCAGCGTCAGGCAAAAAAATATGTAAATCATGTGGTGCAATATTTGACCACATAAAAGTGTTTTTCAGTAGTACACAATATTTATAGTTACTCTACGTTCCTTGATTAGATTCGCCAAGTTATTTCGCAGCCGACAACCTGATTATACTGCGCTGTAACCGCACCAGCTGACCTAAGCAAAATTAAATTTTAAACGCGACTAACGACTTTACTTTACCTGATTACGAGATGAAACGTCTTAATTAATTAAAATATTATTTAACTTGATAATTTTCTACAATTTAAAACTTTACAACACTAGAACATAGTAGTAATAGAGGTATGTAAGTATAGCAAGAGAAATTGTGTGACTTATTGGCAGTCGATTCTTCATTTTTTTCTTATTAAAGGTGGGTGGTAAAGGGACAACATTAAGAGATGAAATCTAACGTATCTATTTTTATAGTTTTGTATCTCCAAACGTAGATATGGAACTAGTATCATTTTGTTGTCCGTCTGTCAAGACGTTTTATATCGAGATCACGTGGAAATATCAAGCTGAAATTATTATCACATTATTAGGTTTTTAATACAATGATCACTTTACTATAGAAGAAAACAAGCTTCTATGTCAACGCAATCAAAAGATTTCTTCATTTTGTACGAATTTCGCGTACGAAAACTTTAAGTATATTTTTTACTGATTTTTATTATTTATAATAAATAAATCAGCTTGACGTTGTATCCCGCACACAGCAGGGTAAGCAGAGGGAACCTAGTTTTAAGATACTCCATTCCCCATTTTCCGGCGGAAAATGGGGAATGGAGTATCTTAACTCTTACTCTGGAGGCATTGCATATGGAGTGGCAGAACTCAACGCCGCCCTTTGCCTCGACACCAAAGCTGGAAATGGAAATATACATTTAAATAAATATTTCATCCCCGCGAGTGGGGATCGAACCCACATACAGTCACGCTTTGTGCCGCTGCTCCACAAATAAATCAAAATGAAATAAATAAAATACAAAAATACTTAATCTGTACAAGTTAGAAAAAATATTACCTCTATTTTATACTGGAGTATATTGTTATTATTTCAAAATGTAAAATGACATCCCTATCAGAGATAAAGTGGCCATTTGGCCAGCTGACATCTCCTGATATAATGATGTTATCCTTTTGTACAGGTTATCTTAAAAATATTTTTTATAGATTTACGAAAAAAGAAATACTAAAATCAGGTATATTTTCGTAGTGTCATTCCTTCCCTAACACTCATTCTCAATTATAGATATACTTGTCGACTACCACTCGGCGATATTAATATTTTGACGTTTTATTTCCTCCCTCTGATAACAAGACACCACCAATCAACAATCAATGTCTAGAAAATTAAATGAAAAATACTCAATGTTAAGACACTACGTCTTAACATTGAGTTTTCTCTGCCTATCCTGCCTATACGATTACGCGGGACACAGCAAGAAACTATTTTTTTTAGCTTCACACCGTAAACACTGTGTTACCTAGAATGACACTCCTTTCTCCACTTTCCACCGAATCTATGAAGTATTGTGTGTAGACTGGCGGAACTCAACGCCGAGCTTTGCCTTGATACCAGAAGAAGAGCATAGAAGAAAAGAAAATATACACAAATGATAATTCATAACCCCGAGTGTGGAAATCAAAACCGACAACCGTCGCTTACAACCATACGCTTGTGCCCCTGCGCCAAGACGACCTCAATTTATTTATATATTGATTTTTTCTAATAGATTAATATAACAATATGTTTTCAATATGTTTTTTATTAAAAAGTGAAAATTCCCCACTATATGAGAAAACATATTTTCTAAACTTGAGCCTGCATCAAATAACCAACAAAAAATCACATTTTTCATATAGACGAGAGCACCTCGTACAATTTTTTCTTGTTCTCCTATTATAACATGATGGATAGCATTCAGCTACAGCTTGCAGTAGAAAAACTGCCCTATACCATGTTAGTGGCTGTGATTTATCTTTGTATCACTTATCATGATCGATCAAATAGGCTTATCTGAGATAAAAACGACTATATTAATATAACGTGTAGTTTTTTCTTAAGATGATCTTGAGAATAAAAATTGATTTACTTACTACTTACTATTAGTTTTTTTAAAGTTGTAACCGACAGTATTGGATACGATTCGATTTGGGATACTAATTTAGCTTTTTTTTATATGTTTTTAAAAACATATAATATTTTTTTCTCAATCAAACTTGTTCCATTGGTTACATAGTAATAGTAATTAATTTTTATTTTGCACAAAATGGGTTTTTATGAAAAATAGATCAGGTTAAACCATCGCAAGCGTCCAACGGGAAAATCATCATTAATTTTCATAATTACGCGTGAAATAGGGCGTCGCTTCCATTAGGGCGGACAATGTGAGTTAACAAAACGTCTGTGTTGTGTAAATATTCATTTTGGGAAGTATTTTATTTTATTGACCAATTTTTTTTTATTGGCTATCTTCTTTACTAATAAATATGAAGTTAAAGAGTTTGTTTGGTTAATCGCGCTAATCTCAGCAACTAGTGCTGCTAATTGAAAAAATATCTTTGTTTTGAAGTAGTCTATTTATTAAGGATGCCAGTTGTGGCGCAGAGGCACGAAGTGTAATTTTAAATGTGTCTTAACACAAGCTTCCCTTTACCTACCCTGCTATGTGCGGGATACAGTGTGAAGCTAAAAAAGCGTTTAAGCTTTACATACAGTTATCGTTACGATGTAATGTATTACCAATCCTCCATGTTTATATTTTGTTTTTGTTTTTTTGTTAAGTTATAAGTGAATGCAGTATTTTCTCTTTTAAACATACATTCTTTTACATCTATTTTATCTATTTCGTATGTTCTCCAAACAGCGTGCAATTGGCGAAGTGATTTGTGCTCAACTGGCACGCTCGAAACGCCATAATAAAGAACTGAATTTTACGTTGCTGTTGGCAAACACGTGCCACTATGAAATAAAACTAGGCGCTGATATCTGAAACGGTTCACAAAGAATTTAATCTCTCAGCCGTCAGTGCCATACAACGTGGAAACCCTTTGACAGCTTATCCGACATCGACAGGTGGTAAGCATACTGCGTTATTCAGAAAAATGTCAAGTTCAAAGATTTTAAAATATAGAATTTCATAAATCTTGTTTTTATTTATTGTTGAATATGAATGTTTTTATTTATTGTTTAATGTATTTATTTAATAAATTGCATTATATTTATACATTGTTTTTGTGAAAATGACGTTAGTCAATTCGTTAAATACTTTGTGCATTGATAAAGCAGACCTGACGTATTATTTATGTGCTTTTGTACATAAATTATATTTAAATAGATTTAGACTTGTGTGTTAAATTCCACTCCTTTAGTCTATTAACATATTAACTTCTTTTTTTGAACATTGAAGTATTTGCATTTTTTTCAAATTCAGATTGTTATTTGTAGGAAACACAATGGAAGCTTGCAAATATTCCATCCAAATACATTAGCATACTTCCTCTTCATCGTTTCGATCTTAACAGAACGGTCGTGGTGATCGCTTAAAGGGTTGGTGGTGCACCTTACAATCCAACCCCATTCTTTGCAGATGGCTGACCACCTGGTACACACGCTAAGAGGACCATTAATCAGTCACTTGGTTGGTCCACCATGGATTGTATGTGGCGGATCTGCTGTGTGTCCTCTTGTCGTCAACTATCCCTTGAACTACAAGGAATTGTATAGAAGAATCTCCTTTTATTTACTTGTTTTTTTAAAAAAAGTGCAATTACGTCGTTGCACCAAAAGAGCTATTAAATTTAAATATCATAATAAAATTTAAATATCATAATATAATATAATATTTAAACAAAACAAAAAACACTTAAGCGTCTATAGGGTCTAGAAAATAAGCAATTTACTTGGGTAACGTAAAGTGCGAAGATGGCTCCAAAATTTGGTATGTAAACGAAAGCTAACAACGTCCCTGACATTATACGGCTAAAGCAACAGGTTCAATTGTTTCAAAGTAAATTTAACTTTGATACTTATTAAATAAAGCTCAAATTCAAGACTCGCATATTTTGAACTTAATACTTACGAAATTATTAAATTAAGTCGCTACGTTTTTGGAGATAATACCCATTTAAATTATTCAATTCTTGCGTTTTCAAAATAAACATGGCTTACAGCTGGTTGTATAAAGTATACTCGTATTTTATCTGTTATATAAAGCGGTAACATAAATGTTAGTCAGTTATCAGTTTCATTTGAGCTTAGTGTGAGAAATTAAAAAAAGTAATTTTTGTCTTCATCCGTTGTTCACAAGAACATTTAAATATTTCGACCAACTTTTAACGTTCAATCATTTTATGTATTAAATTGAAGTAGATATTTCAGCTCAAAACAATATATTTAAAAAAAATCTCAATTATATTATTCACGTTTTTTTTTGTGAAGGTTGGGAAGAAACCTAAAGGTGATTCAGATAAACTAATACTGATACTTACTAATAAAATTGGAATATCTGATTATAAACGCAATGCTTGGAGAATTGATTTTTAGTTGGGGAAATGAATTATGGTAATTCGTTCAAGATAAATTGGGACATTGAGTTTCGCTACTCAACACATAATGTCTAAACTTCAGAAGGACAGCGGAGAACAGAGTGTCTTAACACTCACTTATTTACTCTCTGCTATACTCGGAATTAAGTGAAAAAAATAGCAAAATTCCAATTATTTCAGTACCGACATATAAGAAATAATTAATATTATTAACATATCCATCCGTTAATACTACCTACGCATGTACAAAGCAAATGACAACAATATAAAAAATTACATATTATGTGAAACCCATGTGAATGAGGAGCAAATCCACCTTTCATACGCTCGCATGAGAGGTAGGCTTGCTCTTTATTCACGTGGGTCTTTTCACGGTTTTGTGAGGCTTATAGAGCCTAGCCAGGACTTATAATATAAATTCTGTTCTCTACTTAGAGTATAGACAATTTTTTGCATTATTGAAAGGATATATTTTTATGTTATTATTATTATTTTAATCTGTTGCATTTCACTTGGTAAGCAGAGAGATTGTAGAGACATATATATGAAATTATATATGTCTAATATAATTATTGTAAGAAATAAAAATGTGATATATTCCATTCTACGATTTCCTGCATCCAAACTAAACCATAGTAATATTGAAATACACAAAAAATATTTTTACAGTAAAAAGTAAGGTTTTGGCCGAGCCAGCGTTCCGTATATATATTGTAAGTATATTATGATTATTTTTTTCAGCTTCACGCTGTAGACCACACGTAGCAGGCTGGGCAGAGAAATCCCAGTAATAGTAACACACTAGGCACAAGCTTGCGATTGTAACCGCGACAGGTTGTGGGTTCGACTTTCCCTCGAGGTAATGAATTATTTATAATATTTTGTATTTAAATTACAAAGATAATATAATTTATACGTTTTTTTTACTTATAGAAAATCTGTTTGCCTAACACGAAATTTCAAGGTACATAAGACACACTATAGTATCGATTCGATTTACATAAGAAAAAAAAATTAAAATTTATAAACAGTTGTTGAAACCGTCATGGCGCAGTGGGATAGCATCTGATTGTAAACGATGATTGTGGGTTGGAATCCAGCTCGGTTAAAGAACATCAGTAAAATTAAAATTGTATGGTTATGTTGTGTGTGTTTATACTAGGTTCTCTCTACCCACTCTTATATGCAAAAAAGAAACCTTGAAGCTGCTATAACAAATTTTATTTATACGTTTGTTTTCGACAAGAAATATCCTTTGTAAAGAGCAATCGTAAAAAGATTCAATTCGTGATTTTCGACCCAATTTCCGTGACCTCAAATGGAGAGTGAAGACGTGCTTGTATACGAATTGAAGAATATAGGACTGGGAAAAGAATTACTAATAAAGTTAAAAAGAAATCATCGCTACAATATTGTTAAGTTACTGAGAAAATATGGTTATTAACATCTATGTATATACGACACATGTACCTATGTATGTAAACGCAATAATATTTTTATTTTATATAAACTTAAATCAATTAAATTATATAAGAAAAACTAATTGTGACGCAACATTGAGGTCGTGGCGCAGCGGTACAAAGTGTGAAGTGTGTAAAACCGGCTGGTTTTGTGTTCGATCCCCACTCGAGGAGATGAAATATTTACTTAAATTTATATTTCCATTTCTTCGCTCTGGTGTCGAGGTTAAGCGCGACGTTGAATTCTGCCACTCAACACGCAATGCCTCCAGAATTCGGCAGAAAGTGGGGAACAGAGTGTCTTAACACTAGGTTCCTACTCTCTGCCTACCCTGCTGTGGCTACAGCTTTGTCCGTATATTTCTGTGCCTGTACCTACGTAGTGACAAAAAATAATATAATCACAAACTGGTTAAAACATTGGGCATTAA
Organism: Heliconius erato demophoon; assembly: GCA_018249695.1. NCBI lineage: Eukaryota > Metazoa > Arthropoda > Insecta > Lepidoptera > Nymphalidae > Heliconius > Heliconius erato. Next base: position 7,775 of record DWQW01011100.1, read on the forward strand.
ATCTCTAGGAGTAGCACAATGTAGGGTGTCCTGAATCCCTGTCACTACCCTCTTCACGAATCAACTTTCGCATTCTATCTGTGGAGTTTTAAAAAGATTAACGTCAACTTTGACATGAAATGTCAGTTTAATCGTAGGAACTTTTACGCGGTAAAAATCATTTACCCGAGTGGGAATCGAACCCACGCGTTTACAGTCATACGCCCATGCCCCTGTGATAAAATGGCTTCCATTGCCCATACTCTATCTAATTTTAGATACATTGTGCTTTGATTAGTAATTTAATAGGATTTGAACCCACACCCATTGCTTTTTATTGTCATGCCCTGTCCCACTGAGCGATACTGGCCAAATAAAATGAATACGAGTACATATATTAAGAATTTTGTGCGTTTCATCTTTATTCTTTCACGGGTATAATAGTATAGGTGTCTTTAGTACGTGATCGTTTTAATTTTATGTGATTATAATCTATAGTCTAGACAGGTAACTGGAAGAGTGGATCGCATATAAAAAAGCGCTGTATCGCTCTTGGTTATTAGTATTGATAATACTGGCTAGACGTTGTATATTAGTTGTATGAAATTGTATTTATTAGCGTCACTTATAGCAGAGAAGGAATATAGGAAGAGGGAAGTTAGTGTTAAGATATTCTTTCCCCACTTTCAGCCATTTTTTTCAAGGCACTGCGCGTCGAGTAGCGGAACTCAACGCCGGACTTTTTTGCCTTAGTGCCAGAGTGTAAAAATTGAAATACTAATAAATAATAATTCATTCTCTCGAGTAGGGATCGAACCCACAACCGTCGCGTTACGATCGACCCTTGTGCCCCTGCTCCACGACGGCCTCAATAAAATTGTTGTTAAATTTTACATTATTTATAAGGCTTTGATAAATTATTAAACTGACTTGAAAGTGGCTTTGATTCAATTCTCACTCGGGGGGATTAAATTATTTTTATTCCTCTTTCTGGAAACAAAACAAAGCGCGCTGTTGAGTTACGTAAACAAACATCAATAAACTATCAAATCTATTATATTTACAATACCTTATTCTACAGATACACTATCTTAATAATTCAATAGAAGCGTCCATTAAACTCCATTGTCATTTTACATAAAGGAGACGTAATCTCTAAATTTTAAGCAGAAATCCTCGTTACGTCGTTGGACCTCTTCAAACATTATTATTCAGAATTAATAATTCAACTGCGTTTCACACCTCAATTGTTATCTGTTTATTCATTTATTCTGTTAAATTGAATATACATTAGAAAGCAACAAGAAGCAATAAGATGGATTAGTTTGGATTTTAGAAAATGAAATTTGAGCATGTCCGTTAACATGTTATTAAATAAATCAGCTTCACTCTGTATACCGCATACAGCAGGGTAGGCAGAGGGAACATAGTGTTAAGACACTCCGTTTAACACTTTCTGCCGGATTCTGTTGCGTGTTGAGTGGCAGAACTCAACGCCGCGCTTTGCCTCGACACCAGAGCAAAGAAAATGGAAATATAAATTTAAGTAAATGTTTCATCCACACCCACCCACAACCAGTCGGTTTTAAAGTCACACTTTGTGCCCCTGCGCCACGACTGGCCTCAATATGTTATTAAAGATTATGTAAAATTAAATACCTTTACAAAAATATATTTCTTATAAATGCATATATTATTATTTTAAAATTAAAATCAGTTTCACGCCGTATCCCACACGTAAGGTAGGCAGAGGGGACCTATTGTTAAGACAATCCCTTCCCTACTTTCTGCCGAATTTCGGAGACATTGCGTGCTGAGTGGCAGAACTCAACGCCGCGCTTGTCCTCGACACCAGAGCGATGAAATGTAAATATAAATTTAAGTACATATTTCATCTCCTCGAGTGGGTATCAAACCCACAACCAGTCGGTTTGACAGTCACACTTTGTGACACTGCGCCGCGATTGGCCTCAGAAAGAAATTAAAATTAAAGAAGAAATTAAAATATATATGTATTTAAATAATTATTTCATAATCTCGAGCGGGGATCGAACCCACAACGACTTGCCTCAACTATTATCATCATCTTTATCAATAAAATATTTAATTCTTAAGTTGAAGCTTTTTGTTAATTAAATTCTGATTGAGAAGAAACTAACATACTATTAACATTTACATTTCTAAAGTTTAAGTATCGAAATACTGTAGGTTAGTTACTTACGAGTAGAAGGAGCGCGCCGGCGGAGTGCACTTCAAAACTTCTGCCCAACCTTTGAAAGACGAAAGAACTTGAAATATATTTTACGTTTCGCCTTTTAGATGTTGCTGGAAAGCTTGTCCTTGTATTATAAATATACTACTATGTCACCATATTCAGAGACTTTACAAGTAAAAACTGTAAAGAATTTGTGAGTTTTTTACTTGTTCATTTTGCAAAAGAATATGAAGAAATACCTGCATACAATATGTATGCATGCAATATGTATGCATGTAACTGTATTGTTTAATTTTTGAACATTTACACTGAGACTCTATTTCAATTCAAGAACGGTGTAACCCATGCTTTATGGCTATATTTCAGAAGAATTCTGGCAAGACAAAGCGCGATGTTGAGCTCTACCACTTAACAACCAATATCTTGAAATAAGGGGTAAATTGGATTGGAGAACGAAGTGTCTGATACCCTTCCCTTTGCCTCCTATGTGGAATAGACAGTTAAATTGAATAAAATATACGAATGTCATTGATAGGTCATGTTGATATTAGAGTTTACCGTCAATAATTATTATAGGAGTTTCTGAGTAAATGAATAAAACTAATTAAGATTTTCTTCTATGACTATATAATAAGATTGAGACATAGACATAAAATCAGTGTTGTCACTTTATCTGCTATATTAGTTACATTGAAGCTACAAATTTATTGAAAAAAAATTAAGACCTACTTTCTGATTTTTTTTAATAATTCGTATTTTCCTTTTTTTTAGTACAAAAGTACAATCCCGTTCGGTATTGTACTTCTACATTATTACATTTTCTTGTGTTATTTTGCATCCGAGAAAATATCGGCAGTCCTTTGTTAGCTCAGTTATTGTGTTCTTTGAAGCTGGCCACTTAATGAAAACCATAAAGGGAGGGATAACAAAGCGGTTACTTAGAAACCTAACGTATACAAGATATTATGAGCTACGTAATATAAGTAAAGAGCTTATCCAGTTTTTAGTAAGCTAATTGTATAATACTCTTAATACGTGCCATATGGAATTTTAAGAGCGCATAAGGATAACTTTGTTTAAAAAAGGTTAAAAATATTTTAAAAAGAAATCCCAAAAACAAACTTATGTAGTTTAAATACTCTTAAAGATACAAAATAACTCTTTAAATCTATAATAATAACCATCTTATATTAATAATTTTATAACATGTGTAATGTTGCTGTAATGTTCTAATCTGTTGTAATAAAATCGTCGTAGCACTTCGTTCTACGAGAGTGCTACGACAGGTGCTAGCTTTAGATTTAAGTTGTTTTTAATTTAAATGAGAGTGGCATTTTTAAAAAAAATATTTTTGTATTAATTTATCAAAGGAGAGATCCTTTGATAAATTAATACAAAAATATTTTTTTTATGTTTTGTAATCAATTTATAGAAATACAATTAAAACTTGATATTTTACTTTCTTGTACTGTAAACTAAAAAAAATATGAAATAAATACATTTGAAGATTGACATTTACATAATATATTTTAAGATCGGGGAAATTAGAATTAGGACGCGTATACCATTATAACCTTGGTAGAAGAAAAGTGAATGATCGCTTCGTTTCAATCATTTATGATTATCTTCAAACTGTAGTACACAATTCTTCTTATCGTTGCTCCCATTGATGGTAATGATGACCATCTTTACACTCTC
>DWQW01011101.1:0-11665 GCA_018249695.1 Heliconius erato demophoon
AATAATATAATTTTTAAATTAATATACTTTGTCTTCAACTTGCTCTGATACAGAAAGGTTCTTTGTAAAATTAAATAAATAAATAATTTTTTAAAAAGCCTTTTTCTCGCCTGCGTAATTTAACTATGGTCATAATAAATAATGCCGTTTTTTTGCCGCCCTGGCTATCTGACGTCGTCTCGCTGTTATCCTTAATATAGTTATCATATAAATTATATACCTACTTTTTAATTTTAATAGAATTTTAGTTTATTTTCTCAATAATATTTATTTTCTTGTTTTATCAGTTGTGTAATACTGTAAATAATTATTATAGTAAGCGTCACTTTTTATAAATATTTATTTAGTGACATCACCATAAAACAGATTTTACAGATTAAAGGCCGTCGTGGCGCAGTCGTAGTCGTTAACGGACAGTATGAGAGCAACGGTTGCATTTTCCATTTTCTATACGGAGAATTAATATTTAATATTTTCAGTTGCTAACTCTGTTAACAAAGTAAATCGCGGCGTTGAGTTACACCACTCAATGGTAATAATATTATTCGGTAGAAAATGGGGAGCGGAACGAAGTGTTTTAGTACTAGCTTTCCATGATCCTTCTACCTACCCCTCAGTTTTGTTCTGGATACAGGATGCTAAAAAAAGCTAAAGGAATATTATTTAGGTATTAAAAACTAGTAACTTCTTGGTTATGGGTTTGGGAATCATTACTTTCTTCTCGTGGCATTTGTCGAAGTTTAAGTTCACTGCTACCTAAAGCCTGTAATTCCAGATTTTCGTCAGTACATACTGTAACTGATTCACCGAACACGTGTCTAGTGGTTATAATCTTTTATATTTAAAATCATGAGAAGCCCAAAATATGTAGAGATTCAGAGGTAACAGTGTTGAGAAAGTTATATATTTGCAACACATAAAAAAATCAGTTTCACGCTGTATCCCGCGCACGGCAGTATAGGCCGAGGGAACCTAGTATAGTGTCATTGCGTGTTGAGTTCCAGGACTCAACGCCGCACTTTGCTTCACACCAGAGCAAGAAATGGAAATATAAAATTAAATAGATATTTCATTTCCATGGGATCGAAACCACAACCAATCGCGTTTACAGTCACACTTTTTGCCCCTGCGCCACGACTGGTCTTATTTGCAACATAATGCCATTAGAAGCTTAATTTAATAACTGACACTCGACAATATTACTTTGTCATAGCTCGAAATTCTATCGAAGATAATCTAAGAACGTCTCCATTATAACTGTAAAGTATTCTTAGTTATGATAAAAGAAAGAAAGCTCGACGGTTTCCAAGAGGCGCGAGTTGAAATCCCGCTATTTTTTTTATTTTTTTTCCTATTTGTTTAATTTTTTATTTTTATAAATTTTTCTAAAATAAGTTTTTCTTTCTTAAATGTGGAATAACACTGAAAATACATTAAAAAGATTATGTTTATATCTAATTTACAAAAATAATTTATGTATATATGTATATCTTTTCTTATTGCTATCTGATATTTTTTATTATTATATATTTCTCTATCTCTATATATTATAAAATAATAACGCTTTTCGTCTCTGTCTGGCCTTTCTAACTCTTCTTCTTCTTCTAAACCACCCAACGGATTTTGATGCGGTTTTCACCATTAGGTAGAGTATTTCTCAGGGAAGGTTTATATATAGTTTATTATATGTATATTTTAATGTAATTTAACGTAAATATGATAAATGTGTATAAAGTCCTACCCGTTCAGACACTTTCACGCATGCGCTGCTTTAATGATAAGTCCTACATAAAAACAATGTACTAGAGTATTATTCCTCTTAATAAGATCTACAAAAAAGTCAGCGACAGCATATTCGTATCTTATAAGGATAACCACCACGCGTTCCCCCGCGCCCTGCGACATTTTGCTTATAAAAATGGATGGCCCGCCCGCCTGGCTTCTTTACCCTGGGCATGGAGGGAGGGCCTGCTCATGTTGCCCAAGGCGGAAAAGATTCCACAGCAGCCTGAGGGATACCGATCTATAACCCTCGTTAGCGCGGTCGCCAAGCTGTTCGTGAAGTTATTCCTCTCACTTCTCCAATCGCACATCCACCCACGAAGCGAGCACTTTGCCCAGCGGGTATACCACTCTGGTTACACTACGCCGCAACAGCGATCAACCGAAAGGAGAGTGCAATAGCAGTCTTCTTCGACTTAGCACGCGTATTCGACCGCGTCTGGCACCCGGGCCTATTTCATTAAGTGCTCAGAGCCAGCACCCTCCAGCACGTCGCGCATGTCTTTGCCTCCCTGCCTCAGTGACAGGACATTTTGCGTGAGAGTTGAGAGTTCGAGTAGCAGGTGACAAAATGCTAGTCGCTGCTAGAAGCAGCGACTAGCATTTTGTCACCTGCTCTCTACGCACTATACGCTGATGACATCACAACGCCCTAGCGAGTCGAGGCTGCGAGTATCACTCGACGAGAAATCCTGCAGATGGTCCAGAACCTCATCCTCCGTCGAGTGACGCAGGCGCCATACTACTTGAGGAACACCACACATTACCGCAATCTAAACATAGAAAGCCTGGAGGTACACATTGGTCATCTCGCGTACAACGGATTCCGCTGCGCCAATGTATCGGGTCACCTGCACCTAAGGAGCAGCACTCCGTGGTATATACTCCGGCCCGGCCTCCCGAGGTCAGAAGTCCTACAACATCCGAGGGACTTTCTATCCTCCTCCAAATCCGAGTCATGAGCCTTGCATTGAACCTTGGTCGTTTAAGCTGGGCCTCCCTCAGGAAACCGAGGGTCTCACCTGACTGAGTTGACCGCCTAGAGGGCATTTGATAATCCTTCCAATCCCGTCCCGCAGAGATAATGCTTCAATTCTACGCCTTTCTCTGTAGCAAAGTAAATTTAGAAGCGATTGCACGTATTTTGGAGTTATTCAATAATTATAATGTATTTCAACGCGACATAGTTGGTTACATCTTTCGTTTAAGTATTTTTGGTTAAGAGAATAGTAAGTAGTCTGTTGTTTATAATTTCTTTCGTTTAAGTTTTCTGTTGTTTGTTTCATTTGCTTAAGTGTGTTTTTTTAAACAATTAGAACAAGTGGGTTGCATTAAGGTTTAAATAATTTTGGGGTGCGAAGTCGGATAACCTCCACGTGTGTGCGCTTGCTATTGGCCCTTTTCGAATGCATTTGTCATTCGGGGGGGACGAGCAGTATGCGCTATACTGGTATATATACTGGTATACCGGTGCACCCTGGGCGGCGAGTAATTATTGCCCACAGGATCAGTCAGATCAGTGATATGTGCCAGCGCCGATTAAATCGGAACTCCACTCGTGGTTGCGGTCATTTCTCGTAATCAGGAGTGGAACCGAGGGTCTTGCCTTTACCGGCCGGGCTGCGAGGAAGAAAACCTATATAAAAAATTACCCCAATCCAAGCGGCGAAGTAGCGCGAGGGGTGCATGGCTGATGTAATGAACCAGGGTACCGGCCGACACCCGTGGCATATTAGACTTTTCCAAGTACAGGGGGCACTGCTTGGATGGACCGTTTTTCCCCCATACTCGTGGGAACAGTATGGAGAATTTTAAAACAACAAACAAAAACGATGGTGTGGGAGTTAAGGAGTCCGCTTCGGACTCAGGGACAGTGCAGCGTACAAGACGTAAGCGGCCTTTAGCCGACAAATCTAGGAAAAGTGGAGATGACTCGGGCTCAGACACTGAGGCAGCGCATGCTGACAAGTGTCACACAGCGAGAAGGGGTAGACCCGCCAAGTCCCGTGGTGCCAGACAGGCGCGGACTCGTAAAGAGCAGAGTTTGTGCGAAGGAGGAGATGTCACCGGTGTACCATGAATGTGATGCCTTCGTTGATTCGGCGCATCACACTCTGGCCGAATGCCCCGGTTGGTCCCCACAACGCCATGCCTTGATGGCTGTAGTGGGTAGGGATCTCTCACTGTCCAGTGTGGTGGGGGCCATGTTGGATAGTGAGAGTAACTGGTCTGCAGCTGTCTCCTTCTGCGAATCTGTTATCGCATTGAAGGAGCCTGACGGAGCGGATGCTCGAGTCAAGCGCGAATGCAGACCCGCTCCGTCGACGTATGCCAGGAGAAGGCAGTATGCGCATCTCTAACTCCCCTTACCTTAGAGGAGCTACTGCAGGAGGGTCAGGGTGATCCTCCTGCAAGTCATCGAGGCAGCAGGTGCCCTAGGAGAAACCCCAGGGCATCCTGAAGGCGACGGTGGCCCGCAATAGGCAGGCCTTTCGCCGAGGCGTCGTGCCTGTATGCGCGAGCGATCCTGCGGCGTCTCATTTTGGTGGAGAGGGTTTCCGCTGGGTTTTAGTGGGTAGGACCGGATTCACTGGTGAGTCCCACAGTATCGCTCATCCGTGAGGCACTGGCCTTCCGTATGAGCGGTCTGCGTAAATGCATTTCCCAGCAATAACAAAAAAAAAGGTTTAAATAATTTTCACATTAGTAATCTTAAGTGCTTTGCAAACAATACATAAGGTACATAATTTGAATAATTCAGTAGTTAAAGCGGGCGAAGCTGCTAGCGGGTCGCTAGTTTATTATAAATTGAAAGATTAACCTTAACATCTGTTCGTAGCTTGTGTACAATTCTCTTCGATGCACTGTGATCTCTGGGTTGGTCCGGGCTTATATCATCTGCAAATTGTAATTTATATTTTTCATTATGTGATTTTGAATATTGCAGATTGAAAATATAATGTAATATTAAATAAATGTAAAAGGATGGAAGTAAAAGAAGTTTTGGGTTCGGGTCCCACTTAAGGAAACAAAATATTTTTTTTACTTCATTGCTCTGTAACAAGGCAAAGCGCGGTCTTGTGTTCCACTACTCAACACGCGGAATCCGGCGGAAAGTCGCGGGGAACCAAAATGTGTAAATGGGAAAGGAATGTCTTACCACTAGGTTTCCAGGTTCCCTCTGTATAAACTGCTATGAGTTAGATACAGCGTGAAGATAAAAAAAAGTATAAGAAGAGTATGCTTGAAGAGATTGAAGTTTTTTATGCAGAGTGTATTTCATTAATATATTACTGTTCCGTACTTTTTAGGACAACGGGAACCATTACAAAATCACTCTGTTGTCCGTCTGTCTGTCTATCTGTCCGTCTGTCTGTCAAGAGCCTTTATCTTACTAGCACTTGGAGATGTCGAGTTGAAATTCAAACTATATACTCAGATCTGCGGCCCCATAATTTTCTGAAGAAAAAAAAATATTTACTTAGAATAAAGGTACGGCCGTTTATATCGCAAAAAACGCATATTTCAACACTATAAAGGGAATCAAACTTTATACGGTACCTCCGGTTGACCTACAATTATGAAATTTAGGAGTTAGTCTTCATAGTCATCTACAGATAGTAGTAGTTCAGAAAAAATCTGAAAATATTTGTGGTTAAATCCTAAAAAATAGCCTTAAAAGGGGGCAAAATTTGGTATTAAAGCCGCTAGTTCAAGTGAGGTATCAGATAAAAGGGCTCTGGCAAAGCTAAGCTTGAATTTCAGAAAAACCTCGAGACCTCCAATTTTTGTACGGAACCTTTCTTCTTAACGCTTCTTTTGTACACTTTATGTGACTTAAGATTTACAAACAAATTTTATATTTTTATTAAACCTTTTCATTGTATTGTTCAGGACTGAAAGTCTTTAACATCGATGAAGTTACGATATATGTTATACAAATATACTGTAGTCCTTTGAAATTCAATATGTCTCTATTGTAGTAGAGTATTACAATAACATACTGGGAACACACGTAAAACACAATACAGATAAGAAAATCAGGTCGTGTACTCGGGTAGCTTCATATTATGTGTTTCTTTCACGTATGAATACCTGATATTAAAACAGAACAGGGAAAAAATGTCTACATTGAATATATTGGCGAAAGATGTTGTATTGGTAAGCGGAACTCAATTCAAAGAATAATTTGAAAGATCAAAAATGTTCAATGTCTGTTTGTCTGCACAATTTAAATTTAAAGTTGGAATTATATAAAAATATAATTATAATATTTTTGGGTTCCGCCACTCAACACTCAAACTTCCAGGATCTGGTGGAAAGTAGGAAACGGAGCATCTTGAAGATGAAAAAATACAAAATACGATTGTTACGTTTATCAAACTCATGATTTTAGCTACCAACATACTTTTAGCACATTTTCTAGCCATATTCTTGGCTTCCTGCAGCCGTTTTCTTCCAAGAGTTTGTAACATTTGTTGTGCTTCAGGATAATGCTTCATAGCCGCCAATACATCTTTCCGTGAAATATAAAACAGTTCAGAATAACCAACAGATCTAACGTCGGCTATTTGTCTGAAAATAATAGTGAATTATTGGTATAAACGTAAAAAAAATTGACATGTTAAACTTTTTTCTAAAAATTGCAATTACGTAGTATTCGTATGTTGCACGTAGCTCGATTATGATAAATTCACTTGTTTTCACATAAAAAGTAATTTTGTTTATCGTTAAATAATCTATTCTATACCTGTAATAAAATCGTAATTGGTGTCTGTACATGGAAGATATATAAGAAACATATTAATTACTATGGGCATTTATTAGTGTAATAGAATCCACAATATTTAAAAAAAAGTCCGTCTGTTTGTCTGTGCACTACTTCACGTTAATCTCAGATTAGACTTAATCTATTTAAATGCAGTTTTCACTGTGAGATTCTGGCAAGCTTCGCTTAACATATAGAATTTGTTTTATTACAATCGTTTCATAAATAACAAAGTTATATCAATTTAAAGTATGTTGTTCGACAAAATTGCTACTTGCTCAAGGATTTTTTTTTATAGAAAAGAAAGTAAACGACCGTACGAATCGCCTGATGGTAAGTGATTACCGCCGCCCACGACCCCGTACAACACCAGAGAAGCCATTGGTGCGCTGCCGGCCGACAAGGTGGAGATAGACGCGCTTTTTGTAGGTACTCATGTTGCATCGACCTGGAATCACTGCCACAGTTGCATGGCATGTGGAAAGAAACGGCACAGTAGTGCATATATACATTTATATGAATGGCATGGCAACAGGTCAAACAATTTCACAGAATACTCTCCATGATAAATGCGTTAGAGAACGCACAGCGAGGAGAAGTCTCTATGCAAAGCCAAAATATCAAGCCTTTAACAGATCATTCGATCGCAATAATTCGTACGTTATATGCGACCAAATGGTTCAAGCTGATATTCGGGTCCACCAACGGCACAGAGACGGGAACTGTACTCCTTATGAGGCCGAACCTGCGCCCTATACAGGACCAATCAGTATTTTGGCGCGTATCGTTTCTCTCCCTACATATTGAAACTCGAAACATTAAAGTGCAAACTTTCTGGGGGTTGAATTGAACTAAGTTCCTTTCACTCCTTGAGGAAACATTTCTGAGGGATGCCTCAACAGAGACACAAGTTTATTTCGGTACTGGTCAATGTTTTCCCGAGAAAGACCTGGAAAGCCAGAGTGTACAGCGTCCACCGTGCTAAAGTCTGCATAGCAATAAATGCTAGGATCTATTAACATCTCATTGATATGCAGAAGAAACAGCGTAAAGCGAAAGCTGGCGGGATTCACTTCTCGGGAAGCTCTTAAAATAAAAGTTTTGCAAGGAGTGTCCTGTGCCACAATCTATCGAAGGCCTTCGCCATTTTCAGACTCACGGCCAGGCCCCCTTCCTTGCTTCCGATAGCCGCAGCCCAGCAGTAGGTAAACCAGAAGATTACCGAATGATCTCCATGATTTTTGAGAGCAGGGATGCGATTTCTTTAGTATCGGGTGGATAAGAGAGCTTTTTACGAGTCTACGCCGACGTACAACGAGTAAGGGTGCCGAAACAGACGCGTTAGTACCGGTGTCAGCTCAGGAGCATATGGACGACTACTAAAGGAGAGATGCTATCTGGCCCACCCAACATATAGTATATGTGAAATAACTACTAATAATAATGTGAAATAACCGAACACTTCTTTAAAACACTAATAAATTACCAAAAGACTAAAATTACAATTTACTTAGTGCATGACGGTAAAAATAGATAATTTTTATTTTGTCTGCTGCTGAAAAAATAATAATTATCTATTATGCTGCGAAAACCATTGATGATAGAACAAAGCAATGTTCTACACTATTATAAAACGCATCACTATCTATAAAAAAGTCCGCGATACCGTATGTCCAACTACTATGTTTTGACAATATAATTACTTTTTTATATTTTATAAGTTGATGAAAATGCCGACATAATCAAACCATACCATAACCATTCATACCTTTGCATTAATCCTTATCCCATTAAATGTTTTATGAAAGACTAGCGGCCCGCCCACGGCTTCACCCGCTTAAAATACATATTATTGATTTAATAAGCAGAATTGATTGACAATCTATCTAATGACTTCTAATATGATTTTTTTTATTACTTTAATCTGTAATATTCTAATATGATTTTTTTACGACATTATCGTAACTTCTATAAGAATTTTTGATTGTTTCGAACTAAAAAATATGACCAATGTTGATATTTGATATTCATAAATTATACATAAAGCTAATTATTTATTATATGTATATATTTTTGTAACCTATGTTCTTTTTACCTATGTTATGTTTTTTAAAACTCTGTTAAATATGTCTGATGAATGATATTACTTAATAATTTAATGTACTGCTTCAGAAACAGCATTAAATGTAAAATTATTGATTTGGGTAAGGATTCATAATATTCTTTGTAAAATAACTGTAATGTTTGCATATTAACTACTGTACAGTTTTTAAATTAGTTACACATATTATTAGCTAAATGTACAATTGGTAAGTATGTAGTTATTACAGAGTACACGTAGAAAGGATTTTTTTAGGCATTTTTATATAGATTTTTTTCAAACAACGAACAAACGAACGAACCACAAAATCTATGTATTTGCTTGATATCTCTTCGAAGATCAAATCGTTCTTTATCTCTATGTTGAATTAATTACGATTTCAACTTAACTGTTATGATTTATGAAAGTAATCTCCACTAACAATTCAATTTTGTTTACTTTATTGTATAAAATATTGTATAATAGTGCTTCAAAAATACATTTTTTTATCAACAGTCATATTATCATTTTTTTATCAAGACATTTCGAATGTCCTTCTTTAGCCAGCAATCTTACTAGCGCGATTGCTATATAACATTCGCAGGCAAACTAATGCCTTGAGTTCATTCAAATGACGATAACTTTTTTTTTGATGAACCGATTTTGATGAACCAAAACAAAGTTGTTAAAACAAAGCAATTAGTGAAACTTTTAAGTAAATCGGTTCAGTACTTTCAGAGAAAAATGCGGACGAAAATATGTCGACAGACAGACAGACTAGAAATTAAAAAAAAAATCTTTTTGCATTCTATTATTCTTTTTAAGTGTCCCTCTATCCATTTCAGTCAAAATTACGAAATGTACAGACAAAATATTTTTACTGTCTTAAAAAAATAAATTAGCTTCACGCTGTATCCCGCACACAGCAGGGTAGGCAGAGGGAACCTAGTGTTAAGACACTCCGTTCCCCACTTTTTGCCGAATTCTGGAGGCATTGCGTATTGAGTGGCAGAACTCAACGCCGCGCTTAACCTCGACACCCTAGCGAAGAAATGGAAATATAAATTTAAGTAAATATTTCATCTCCTCGAGTGGGGATCGAACCCACAACCAGTCGGTTTTGCAGTCACACCTCGTGCCGCTGCGCCACGACCGGCTTCGGCCGATTTTTACTGTCTTATATAGATATATATAGAGATAGAGATAATTTCAATACGTTCAAAATACTTTTTAAATTAATAAAATCGGACATTCCATTCAAAAAATGTAACGAATTTAAAAGTATCAATCTAAAGAAAATCATGTAATAATAAAAAATGCGAAGTGTGTGGCCTCGCGCACCGTGGCGAGTAACTCTGTGGGGGTGCGGGGGGAGGTGCATCGATATCACTTAAATTATGAAGACACTCAATTAGATTTTTTGTTTCTTTATTTGAATTGAATAGACCCCGAAACTACGGCACCGATATGGAAAATTATTTTACAAATAGCAGCCTGCTCGCGGCTTTGCCCGCTTGAATTACATGATTATTCATTTAAGAAATATAGATATTACAAACAGCCTTAATTATTAATTAATTGATTTGGATAAGTATTCACGATATTCTTTGTAAAATAACTTATATTAGCTCCTGTACAGTTTTTAAATTAGTAACATATATTATTAGTTAAATATATAATTGGTATACAGAATATACATAGAAAACACGTTTTTAGGCATTTTTATATAATCTATAAAATAATCAACATTTTCGGTCAAGTTCAAGTCGTACTCATGACCCGAGAGTTTCGTACCAGTTTCAGGAATGGAGAATGGAGACAATAACTTATTAAAATTGTCATTTGTATTAAATTAATGGCCTAAGATCCCATCGCTTAAAACTGTAGGGATCAGATTTTCTAATTAAACTTATATTTAAAAATGATACATGATAGTAGAATAGATTACACTAGGGTTGCCCAAAAAAATCCTGCCGCAATCACCTTTAATTAATGTTTTTCGTAACTCGTTTTTGGAGAAAATTGCACTCATATGTTTTTTATGTGAATTGCACATCATTTGAAAGAAAATCGCATAAGGAATTAGAAAAACAATGGTTGCCAGCTCTCAGTCTTAAGTAGTTAATATTTTAAGCGATTCCAGATCGTCACTGGAACTATTAAGAAATCCTAATTCAGGCCACCCCCTAGCAAAGACAATAAGGGAAAGCGTGAGGAAGATCAAAGCACAGGGGCGAGAAATCAGATTGTTCTGGCTCAAGGCACACGTGGGTATTGTTGGAAACGAACGTGCCGACGAACTAGCAAAAGCAGCGGCACTCGCAGGTTCTGATCAGGATTATGACAAAATTCCATTGTCATATGTTAAAGAAATGATTAGAAAAGAATCTGTCCGCATATGGCAGGACAGATATGAAACATCCCAGACAGGAGCAGTTACAAAGAAATTCCTCCCAGATGTAGAAGTAGCATACAGAATAACGAGAACGACGGTGTTTGCACCGTTTCACGTCCAGATGCTAACGGGACATGGTGGCATTGCAGAATATCTGCATCGGTTTAAGCTGAAAAATTCTCCGAGTTGTGAATGCGATCTAGAAACACCTGAATCCGTAACGCACATTTTATTCGAATGCCCAAGATTTGCTGCTTACCGCTTCGATCTCCAAACGCATATCGAGATAGACCTGACTGAAGCCAATCTTCCAAGCATTATGGTAAATTCTATCTTTCGGAAGGCTCTCCTCGACTATGCCGTGAAGGCTTTTAGTATCGCATGTCGCCGAAACAGCACCAGACACACAGGAGATTCGCATAGTACATCAACACCAATAGCACAAACAAGCACAAACACACACATAGGCCAACAAATATCAAACATACACCCGCAACATACAAATATAGACACTGCACTCCAGCTGCTACAACACGCCCAAAGGAGCAAGCCAGGATTAAGAATAATAAGTGTGGCTCTCTACATGGATGAAAACACTGAAAGGTTGGGCATAAGCTTCTGCAAGCCTAGAAATCACAAA
>DWQW01011102.1:0-11664 GCA_018249695.1 Heliconius erato demophoon
ACTCAACACGCAATGCCTCCAGAATTCGGCAGAAAGTGGGGAACGGAGTGTCTTAACACTAGGTTCCCTCTGCCTACCCTGCTGTGTGCGGGATACAGCGTGAAGCTAATTTAATTTAATTTTAATTAATAATTTCAGCTAATTCAATAAAAAAGTTATACCATTTTAAAGCATGTTAAATCAAATCAAATCAGCTTCACGCTGTATCCTGCACACATCAGGGTATGCAGAAGAAATCTAGTGTTAAGACACTCCGTTCCCCACTTCCTGCCGAATTCTGAAGGCATTGCGTGTTGAGTGGCAGAACTCAACGCCGCGCTTAACCAAAGAATGTTGTTTGGAAAAATTATTATTAATAACTTTTTTATTGAATTGGCTGAAATTTTACTTTTTAACATAGTTATAGATATTGTTTTTAAAATTATATTATTATTAGAAACCGAAATAATACAAGCGGGCAAAGCCGGTAGCGGGTCGCTAGTTTTAAGTAAATTTCTAAGGAATTTAATTAAAATTTCTTGTAAAAAAAAGTACCTCTAGAGTGTAGATACAAAAATAGATTCCATTTCTTATCAAAGAACTATTTCGATTGATTATTCGGATGACGAACACCAATTAAAAGATAACGGTTAACGGTAAAGTCAAATTAATGAAGTAATGAAAAACTCTGATTAATAAATAAATCAGCTTCACACTGTATCCCGCACACAGCAGGGTAGGCAGAGGGAACCTAGTGTTAAGACACTCCGTTCCCCACTTTCGGCCGAATTCTGGAGGTATTGCGTGTTGAGTGGCAGAACTCAACGCCGCGCTTAACCTCGTCACACCCACAACCAGTCGGTTTTATAGTGGCACCTCGTGCCGCGGCGCCACGACTGGCCTCGCAAAATCTGATACTTGTAGCTATTTTTAAAATGATATATGATTCAGGCCAATAATGTGACCAGGCCAGTGTGTCGTGGAGCAGAGTCATAAGCGTGCGTTTTTTTTTGCGCTCTGGTGTCGAGGCAAAGCGCGGCGTTGAGTTCCGCCACTCAACACGCAATGCCGCCATAATTCGTTGAAGTGTAGGAAACTTAAGCGTTTTAATGGGAACGGAGTGTCTTAACACTTAATCCCTGGTTCCCTCTGCCTATTCTGCTGTGTGCGGGATACAGCGTGAAGCTTAAAAAATATATAATCCAAAACTCAGTGTTATACAAAAAAGCAATGATAGGAACAAAATTAGATTTATACTTATTTTGAAAACTTATAAAAAATTGTACGTAGTGGGACTCGAAACCGCGCCTCCTGGAAACCGACCAGGTACCTACAACGGTTTCCAGGGTTCGAGTCCCGCTACGTTCAATTTTTTATACGTTTTCTAAATAAGTAATTTTCTTTTCTAAGTGTGGAATAAACACTTTATAAATGTTAAAAATAAGATTTATCAATTTTTTTTTTGTTAAAATCAGATCTATTTTGAGCGCTTTTACGGTTATCAGTGATTTTCTATTTCACGTTGTAATTCCCCAGAGTAACTATCACGTTTTTTCTAAAAACATTTTAATGCTTTTAACACTTTTGCTTCACGTCTGTCGTGGCTCTGGGGCATCAAGCGTGTGGCTGTAAACGCGACAGCTTGTGGATTCGATTACCATTCGAGGAGATGAAATATTCAATATTTTTATTTAATTGCTTTGGTGTCTAGGCAAAAAGCGCGGCGTTAAATTCCGCCAATCAACACGCAATGTCTCCAGAATTCGGCGGAAACCCGACAGCTTGTGATTCAATTTCTATTAGAGGAGATGAAACATTCAATATTTTCATTTCATCGCTTTGGTGTCTAGGCAGAGCGCGGCGTTAAATTCCGCCACTCAACACGAAATGTCTGCAGAATTCAGCGGAAAATGGGGAACAGATCGTCTTTCCACTAGGTTCCCTACTTACCCTGCTGTGTTCAGGATATAACTTAACGCCTGAAGTCACTAAAATTGGGCGGAGCCTAAATAACAAAATATCTTTGTTACTAGGTTCCCTCTGTTTACCCTCCTATATTCGGGATACAGCGTGAACCCAAAAAAAACCAATTACAATTATTATCAAATGCTATATTGTATTGTTGGGTGAAACATTCGATTATTCGTATTTGGCTCCAAACTGAGTCAAGGCAACGAGGTATTGTCAGCGACGTATAGCGATTTTAATATTACATCACTTACAAGTCCTTGGACGGTTGGCTTAACAGTTAATTAAACAGAAATTATTTAATGAAACGAACGGGTACATTTGGGTGTAAACACGACGGTTGTGGGTTCGATTCCCATTCGGAAGATAAATTATTAGCTTTTTTTCGCTCTGGTAACAAGATAAAGTGGAGATTGAGGTTTCTTAATACTAAGTTTTAAGTTTGATTCAGTAATAAATATGTTATTAAAAGTCTTGCATGTAAGTACATAGCTAATAAACTAGGAGAACCCAGTGTTCAGACACTTCGTCTTCTGTTTTTTATATCATCATTCTTACGTTAAAAAAACAAACAATATAACTTTAAGTCTCACTTTGTAGTCAAATAGTATTGTATATTTATTATCTGGACATAATTTTTTTTAAATTGAACTAATAGTTCCTGAGATAAACGCGTTAAACCAAACAAAACTCTGCAGCTTTATAATATTCATATATACAACAAACATATAAAATGTGATTTAAAATAAAGCCTTAACATTCTATAATCCACGCCAGCCAGTCGTGGCGCAGCGGCACGAAGTGTTACTGTACCGACTGGTTGTGGGTTCGATTCCCACTCGAGGAGATGAAATATTTACTTAGATTTATATTTCCATTTCTTCGCTCTGGTGTCGAGGTTAAGCGCGGCGTAGAGTTTTGCCACTCAACACGCAATGCCTCAAGAATTCGGCAGAAAGTGCTGAGCGGAGTATCTTAACACTAGGTTCCATCTGCCTACCCTGCTGTGTGCGGGATACAGCGTGAAGCTTAACATTCTATAATATAAAATTCACGTGTCCATATAATTAAGGTCTAAAATCATTTTCGTGTCAGGTCGAATTTCGAAACCATACAAAAAGAAACCCAATTCCTGCAAAGCTATATTTCGTTGCTAAATCCTCTTTTACTAAGTAGGATTTAACCTAATAGGTTTATCAGCACGTTTTGTTTAACGTATGTCGTTGTTGAAAGCCGTCTATTAATCACGTGATGTTTTTTTTAGCATTTTTGATCCCCTCCTCTCTTTTTGTTGATATGAGGTGAAGCTTAGACTATTTATAAATGTCTAGACAGAAAGGTTGTTTTTACTGTCATAAAAATGGTGTTAAAAAAATTAAATAAGCTTCACGCTGTGTCCCGCACGCAACATGCAACTTTTCGCCGAATTCTGTAGGCATTGCATGTTGAGTGACGAAACTCAACGCCGCGCTTTGTCTCGACACCAGAGCGAAGAAATTAAAATATAAATGTAAATAAATATTTTTATTCCTCTAGTGGGGATTGAACCCACAACCAGTGGTTGAATGTGTTGTTATGCGAAAAACATTTGTACTAGTATATGGACATAATTTAGTGAACAATGTCCTCGGATTAGCAAGCAATTGGGAAAATAACTACACGTGATATCTTTCTACTTTTCTTCGCTTTGATAACAAGGCAAAGCGCGGCGTTGAGCTCCGCTACTGAACACACAATGCCCAGAAAATTCGGCGAACTTCGGTAAGTGGTGAACGGGGTTTCTTAACACTAGGTTCCCTCTGCCTATGATATATACGGGATACACCATGGAGCTCTACTAAATTACTAAACCGAGAGTCGAGCCATATTTTCCGCTACCCAAACGAAAATCTGACGAACAGCAGACACTACCACATGATTAACAATCCCACGATATTTTGGGGTCATGTGAACTCAGAAAAAATTCGAAACCGTCCAAGTACCATTTACATTTGAACAATTAAAACTCAATTATTATAGTAATAAGCGGCAATTATAACCTTATAAAGTGTAAACGAATAAAGACGTCAATCAAAACCGAAGGTTTTGTATAGAGGATATGCCTTATGAGAGATTTTATACTGAAACTAGCAGTGTCCTGTTAATTTACGTGAGATGTTAGCTAAAAAATCCCGGTTTTTGTCCGTTTCCTTAGGAGTTTCAAGTAATTCTTCTCTTCTGCTTTTCTACGTTTCCTAATTTACTTTATATATTCAAGCCAAATTTCAGTAAGTTCGTCTGTTCTGTAATTTCATGTCATTCAGTGACTCCCTTGGAGAGATTGCTGAATGGAGGCAGAGTTAACCAGGAAAAGTTGGTTTTCCAGGTTTATCTTGATTACTAAATAAAAAAAAATATTCCTTGTTTTTATATAATTTAGTTCTATTGAATATTTTCGTTTGCTTGGGCTGGTAACTAAGCAAAGCACGTTCTCCCGCCAATAAACACACAATGCCTTTGGAAATCGGCGGAAAGTGGAATGGAAGCGGAGTGTCCTAACTAACTTCCCAGGTTCCTTCTGCCGACCCTGCTATAAGCTAAAAAAGAGGTAAGTAACCTCTATATAAAAAAACCACAGGTAGCGGAAAACTACAGGTACATTTTGTTACCGTTGTTTTGAAACTGCGGACGGATGTTGTATTATGCACTAATCAATTCGTGTAAACAATCGATGTAACCAAGGTTTATTTGGAATTTTTGAATAAGATTCGATTTTATCCATATAGCGACTGGCCTAATCGTGGCGCAGGGGCACAAAGTGTGATTACACACGCGATTTATTGTGGGTTCGATCCGAAAGATCAGAAAATGAAATAATATTTTAAATTTATATTCCAATTTTATCGCTCTGGTGTCGAGGCTAAGCGCGGCATTCCTTCATCGCCACTCAACACGCAATGCCTCCAGAATTCGTCAGAAAGTGAGGAATAGAGTGTTTTAACATTAAGTTCCCTCTACCTACACTGCTATGCGCGGGACACAGCGTGAAGCTGATTTGATTTTATTACTTTTATTTTTTTTGACTTACTGCAACTAGTTTAGCAGTTTTTCAGACTATTATAAAGCTTCTTCTGTTATGTTGTATTTACTTGTAATAAAAATCCCATCAATAAGCTATTTAGTCGTTTAGTTTAGTAGTATTTAGTCTGGACGTATACTAACTTGCAAATATAATATATAATTTAGTCTTTACATAAAGTTATTATGGAGTGAAATTTAGAGGTTGAATTTCATTCAGAATGAACACAGAACTCGGGTCCCATATACATAGATCTCCAATTCTTTTGTTAATGAAATCGAGAACGATGCATTACTTAGCATTTAACTTGGCTCTCATTTCAAGTATATGTTTTTGATGGGATACCATTACCTTTTACAATTTTATAAAAAAATATATTTATATTATTTATTATTACTATTAATAAAAATTTACTGCATGCAAACCTTTTAGTTTAAGAGTTATTACAAGCTCATAAATAGCTTGAAAGTAATTTTGCGCGTTCCTACCTTTTTAACTTGGCTAGAAACTCTGTCGCGTGTCTTAATAATAATAAAATAAGAGAACCAAAAAAAAAATCACGTCTTTCAGAGTTAAAAATCTAGTTTAATAATATTGATTTAATAAATTTTAGTAATAACTAAAACGATCAATGTATTACTAGAAAATGACAGCAATATCCTGCGAAACATAAAACGTAGAAGTCCAATTATTAGAATTGGTTATAAATTCGAAACGAGATATCCATTAGTATCGATAGATAGGGTTTTTTTAATTGCAGTATGTATATATCAAAAGTTTCCCTAGTCTAGTTAAGTTAAATAAAAATTAAATTAGCTTCACGCTGTATCCCGCACACAGCAGGGTAGGCAGAGGGAACCTAGTGTTAAGACACTCCGTTCCCCACTTTCTGCCTGATTCTGGAAGCATTGCGTGTTGATTGGCAGAACTTAACGCCGCGCTTAGCTTCGACACCAGAGTGAAGAAATGAAAATATAAATTTAAGTAAATATTTCATCTCCTCGAGTGGGGATCGAACCCACAACCAGTCGGTTTTGCAGTCACACCTCGTGCCGCTGCGCCACGACCGGCTAGTTAAGTTAAATAAAATAAATATAGGACTACATCGAAATCAAATACATTTTTTTTGGTAAGAGAGTGGAGAATAGGGCCACGTTGCTTTTAGGCAGGTGCCTATCCATAAGAAGTACACAAGCATAATAAAATATATATTTTTTTATCTTCACGCTGTATTCCGCACGTAGCAAGGTAGATAGAGGCGAGTTAGTGTTAAGTAATACTCTGTATACTCCGTAAGCACTCAATATTAGATACATAGAGGGTTGATTGGCGGAACTCAACGCCGCCATTTGATAAAAAAACGTTTCAATATAAATCCTGTAAACATACTAATAAATTAATAACGCTTGCGTGCCATTCTGAGTTATCTACATACATACATTACTCGTTTACATATCTACAACAATAAACATTTACTAAAATAGTTGTAAAAATTATATTATGATAAAATGCTTTTTTATGAGTCATAACTTTTAACTTGTCCATTATTTTAATTTTTTATCAGCTTCACGCTGTATCCCGCACACAGCAGGCTTGGCAGAGGAAGGCAGGAACCTAGTGTTAAAACACTCCGTTCCCCACTTTCTGCCGGATTCTGGAGGCATTGCGTGTTGAGTGGCAGAACTCAACGCCGCGCTTTGCCTCGACACTAGAGCGAAAAAAAATAGAAATATAAATTTAAATAAATATTTCATCTCCTCGAGTGGGGGTCCAAACCACAACCAGTGGGTTTTACAATCACACTGTGCCGCTGCGCCACGACTGGTCTCTAATAAAATCTTAATACTTAATTCATTTATTACATATTTAAGACCTTCATCGAGTGATTTATTCTGTTTTAATACTACTAAAAGTACTGTACATACAGATACGTATTTCATTGATAGAAAATTTGCGAAGTTTACGAAAAGAGATAAACGCGACGGCTACCTCTGCCTAGCCTGTTATGAGCGAAAAGGCGAAGCTAAGCATGAGGGTAAAAAAAAGTAGAAACGAGGCGAAAAGGTATAACAGCGAGTTTTTCTAAGACTATCATCGATTTACTTGTTAGGAATTCGAAATTGGCTAGTCGTAGTATGTTTTAAAGCCAAAGCACTCGAAGTCGCGGGCTAAAACTTGTCTAATATAAAAATATAGCACTCAACCCAGGACATTAATTATATACCGTTGTCATGACGTCAATCCCACAACAAGTAATTCCATGAAGTGTGTTGAAGTCACTATAGTAATAAATAACACCTGAAACCTTCACAAGGTCAACCACTCCCTTCGATAATTATCAATTTGTGTGACCTATTGAAATGCTTTTATAATTTAAAAGAAATGACAATAAATAAATCAGCTTCACGCTGTATTCCGCACACAGCAGGGTAGGCAGAGGGAACCTTGTGTTAAGACACTCCGTTCCCCACTTTCTGTCGAATTCTGGAGGCATTGCGTGTTGAGTGGCAGAGCTCAACGCCGCGCTCAACCTCGACACCAGAACGAAGAAATGGAAATATAAATTTAAGTAAATATTTCATCTCCTCGAATGGGGATCGAACCCACAACCAGTCGGTTTCACAGTCACACCTCGTGCCGCTGCGCCACGACTGGCCTCTAAACGCTGTATTCCGCATATAGCAGGATAGGCAGAAGGAACCTAGTGCTAAGACACTCTTTACCCCAGTTTCCGCTGATTACTCGAGGTATTGTGTGTAGTGTGGCGGAAATCAACGCCGGGCTTTTGCCTAGGTACGATAAGGGAAAAAAACTAATAAAAAGACTTTATTCTCCCGAGTGGGGATTGAACTCATAACCGTCGCGTTACAGTTACTCCCTTGCGCCACTACGTAGAAATGACAATAAAATAATAATTATGGACAGCTGTATAATATATTTAGTGTAGCCATTTTAAATAAAAGTATATATATTGAGTTTCATTAATAAGTAAATAATTTTTCTTGCAAAACTATTTGAAAACGAAAATTGTTTGACTTTCATATCCCCGCATATAGCGGAGTGGGTCTGTACCCACTCTTCCCTCTGTAAAGTAGTGTTAAGACACTCCTTTCCCCATTTTCTGCCCAATTGTCGACACATTTCGTGTTGAGTGGCGGAACTCTACGCCGCGCTTAGTCTTGTCACCAGAGCAAAGAAATGAAAACATTAAATAATTGAGTTTCCCGATTGAAAAGAACCCACAAACGCCGTATCCTTATTACTCCTAAGATCTTTTATCTATCCTATGTTCGAGTTATTTAAATCATTATTTTCTCTAGAGGCCAATCGTGGCACAATTTCAAAAGCGTATGACTGTAAACACGTCTGATTGTGGGTGTAACCCTCCATTCTACGGGATCCACCGTGAAGTTGAAAAAATATCGTTCGAAAAAAGGCCAACAGTCTGTGGCGCTTCCCTAATAATTTTTCCTCTGGTATCGCAGCGCCACTCTTCTTTTACCTTTTTTGATGAACACTTTTTATACACGAAAAACATCCAGAATTCAACGGAAAATGGAGAGCAGAGTTTCTCAACACTCGACTCCCTCTGCCTATCCTGCTACAGCGTGAACGTAGCACAAAGACCGTGTGGGAGGATTGCAAGCTTAAAAAAGAAGAAACGGTCCTCCTCACCTCTCTCCTCCCTATACTTAAAGTATACCCTTGCCTCCTTCCCGTCACACATCGCCTTGGCCACCCGCAATTACCGTTGTCACCGACCAATTTGGTTGATGAGCGTAAAACGGAAACGTTTCGCAATTAGGTTTTTTAATGGGGAAGCAAGGAAGCTGTCACGGTCGAGGAGTGGCTTCTAGTGAAGATACGTGGATTTAAAAAAATAAATAAAAATTAGCTTCACACTATATCCCGCACACAGCAGGGTAGGCAGAGGGAACCTAGAGTTAAGACACTCCGTTCCCCACTTTTTGCCGAATTCTGGAGGCATTGCGTATTGAGTGGCAGAACTCTACGCCGCGCTTAACCTCGACACCAGAGCGAAGAAATGGAAATATAAATTTAAGTAAATATTTCATCTACGTGGATTTACTTTTAATATTATGTCTGTATGTTTTGTGATGCTGTCGTGGCACAAAGGCACAAGGGTGTGACTGTAACGCGACGGTTGTGGCTTCGATTCCCACTCGAGGGATCGAATTATTATTTACTATTATTTTTATGTCTTCGCTCTGGCACCACGGCAAAAGTCCAGGGTTGAGTTCCGCCACTCAGCATGCAATGTCTCGAAACATTAGGTAAAATTTGGATACCGGAAAGTCTTGACACTATGTCCCCTCTGCCTATCCTGCAGTGTCAAACTTTGAGATGATAAAAAGATATGGACATTACGAAATATTTGCTTCTTTTTCTGTGCAAAATACGAAGTTTATTAATTAGGTGGAAAAGTAAACGTAGCGTCTTAATAGTTAATACTACCGCAATGCCTCGAAAATTCTATCTATCTATTCTATCTCCATTATTATAGAGAGATAGAACAGATATATAAATTATATCTATTCTATCTCTATAATAATAAACGACGTCGTAACTATTATAAAACGTTAAATAAATGCAAATTACATTCACCATCGTCAATTTAACCTTCTAATAATATCTGTTTTGGTGAAAAATCTCTTGCCCAATGTTTCCGTATTTATTTTTAACTCAATTTTTTCTCACTAAGAAATGTTAAATAAGATTCTACACCTGTTTACAGCACTATCGATGAGTAGTGATCGCACTGAAGTTAGCTATTGGTAGCTGCGAATATTTTACTGCGACTTTTTCTTAAATCAGCTTCACGCTGTATAACGCACGTAACAGGGTAGGTAGAGGGAACCTAGTATTAAAACACTGCGTTCCTCATTTTCCGGCAATTCTAGGTACTGCCTGTTGTATGGCGAAATTCAACGCCGGCCTTTTGCTTTGGTGCTGGAGCGAAAAAACGAAATAATAAAAAAAAATATTCATTCCCCGGGTTGGGATCGAACCCACCGTTGTATTACAATCACTCCTTTGTGAACCTACGCCACGACGGCCCCAATTTTTTCTTTTTCTTGCTTTTGATATTTTTCTTTCCGAGTATACCGAAAGGTTAACTTCAATGGGGCCAAGATACATCAACCGTACTGTATAGTGTACACGACTGATCGCCACCAGTTCAAGTGACCAAAGTCTTTGACATTTTTTTAAACATAATTATATGGTCAGTGAGCATTTCAATTTGTTAGACTATATTTTTTGTGAATTTACATACTTTTTGCTAAACTAAAATAGGCGTAATATATAAAGGAAAATAAGATTAGTACCAACATTGTTAGTATTGACAATTGATATTGAAGATAATTGTTATTTGCCTGAGCCGGGCATTGAACCTCAAATCAATATCCTCCACATTTTTGCGAAGAAATCTTAGAAAATATAGTAATCTCTTATTAACATTTTTCTTAATTTCAAGGCCATATTGAAAAAAAGTGTCAATGATGTATTAAGTGCTTTTAATCATAATGTTCTGGAAATATTTAATTTTTTAGCTCCAATTAAGTTACGTTACCTTAAAGATATAAATTACCCCTGGATAACCTATAATATTAAGCTAATGATAAGAAAACGGAATGAAGCCCATGCTAAAGCGAGGAAAACAAATTCTAGTACCCAAATAGAATTTTACAAGGATATGAAAAACGTGGTGGAAAGGGCTATTTTTAGTGAAAAGAGTGCATATTTTACAATCTTTATAAACAGTAATAATGTTAATTCTCCTTATTTATGGAAAAAATTAGAAAAATACCTTACTTTTAAACCCAAAAGAAACCAATATTTACCTGATCATCTAAGTGACCCCGAAAAGCTAAATCAACATTTTCTTAGTGTACCTGGTAAGCAGCATGCATCTTTGACTAATATAACATATTTCTATGCTCATACCTATACTGCTGCTGTGTTCAATCTAAGTCCTGTTGATATAACGACTGTACGTAAAATAATAGACGGGATTAAATCCAATGCTATGGGCTCTGATGGAATTTCTCGTGAAATGTTGCAAATGATTTTCCTTTATATACCCCACGTTGTCACTGATATAATAAATAAGTCTATAAATTCCTGTACGTTTCCAATAGAATGGCAGAAAGCCATAATTCGACCTATTCCGAAAGTAAATAGTCCCTTGGAGCCTAAAGACCTAAGACCAGTTAGTATTTTGCCTTGTTTTTCAAAAATTTTAGAAAAAGCAATTTATAATCAAGTCACGGAATATCTTAATTTAAATAATATTTTGCCCGACAAGCAATCCGGCTTTCGTAAACGGCACGGAACTGCTACTGCATTATTGGATGTGGTGGATGATATCTTGAGTTCTCAGGACAATGGGGAGGGTACAATATTAGTATTGTTAGATTTTTCAAGAGCGTTCGATACTATAAATATCCCACTTTTACTTTCAAAATTACACTACTACGGTTTTAGCCATGCGGCTATCAAATGGTTTTCCAGTTACCTAAGCTTTAGGACTCAAGCAGTTGAAATTAAAAAAGAAGATGGTTCTGTGACTGCTTCGGAATACAGTTCTGTGGGGCGTGGGGTACCACAAGGTTCGATACTTGGTCCTCTGCTGTTTA
>DWQW01011103.1:0-11664 GCA_018249695.1 Heliconius erato demophoon
TGGTATTCAAATACATAGAGGACAAAGACGTGTTCCAGAAGTTCTACAGCAAGATGCTCGCTAAGAGATTGGTACAACATATATCTGCCAGTGATGATGCTGAAGTGAGTATTATGTGAAATTTTGTGTGGAAATACAGGTTTGACTAATTTGGTTTTAGATATGTATGTTTGCATAAATCTGTTATTTTATAACATATTTTGTTATTTTATAGGCAAATTGTACAAAATCCTTTAATAAATTTAAGCCTATGCGTTATTTTTATGTATAAGCTATAGTACTGTAAAGTTTCATCTAAATCTGTTCAGTAGGTTATGCGTGAAAGTGGAACTCACATCTGTCCTCACAAACTTTTATAGTATTAAGTAAGATCTTACATATCATTTGATTTACGTTTTTTTACCTTGAATAGGTTGTGTTAAGGAGCGCCGTTTTTTAATCTTAAGTAATTTATTTTATTTTGTTTAGAAATTTAAATTAGAACCTTTTGAAATAATTTTTAATGTTTTTTTTCTATTTCAGGCTTCAATGATCTCAAAATTAAAACAGGCGTGCGGCTTCGAATACACGAGCAAGTTACAGAGGATGTTCCAAGTGAGTATTTTTTTTTATTTTACCTTTTTTCTTACTTTTACGCTTTTATCCTGCATGTAATAGAATAGGTGGAGATAATCTAGTGTCAAAAAACTTCGTTAGAAATGTGCATTACGTTTAGAAAATTTTAGAATTCAACGCTTAGTTTTTTCCTTAGGAAAAAAAATATGTGAGAAAAGATATTGAGCCTGCCCTACGACAAATGTACGACTGTAAACGCGACGGTTGTGGGCTCGATTCTCACCCTCGAGTGAGAATCGAATAAATTAAAATATTTAATATTTTAATTTATTTGCTTAGAGGGCGTGCTTTGCGTGGTAACCACCAAGCACGCCCTCTCAACAAGTTGCCTCAAGAATATGACGGAAAGTGGGGAACGAGAGTGTCTAAATGGGGAACGGAGTCAACACTGTGAACAACAATAGGTTCCCTCTGCCAATCTCCTATTACAAAACACAACACACGCATTAAAACTCGCCTCTTATTTTTTCATATTTAATTATTTCATTTTCAAGTCTCTAATATAGATATTTTTTATATTTTTGCCAGGACATAGGCGTGTCAAAGGACCTTAACGAGAATTTCCGTAAACACATGGCAAACAGTTCGGAGCAGCCGTTGCACATCGATTTTAGTATACAAGTTTTGTCTTCTGGGTCATGGCCGTTCCAACAGTCCACCAGTTTTCAACTGCCGACTGAGGTGAGTGGTAAAAGAGATAGAAAATAGTGTTAAAATTCTGTGTTTTATTTTTACTTTTAGTGTATGGCAGGGTAGGCAGGATGGCTATGGCAATAAAATATATTTTTTTGTTAAATACTTATTTAGAAAACGTATAAAAATTTGAACGCGGGACTCGAACCCGCGCCTCCTGGAAACCGACCAGGCGCTTTGACCACTAAGCCATGCGTTCTCGCCAAGCTACGTCGAAATTTTTATACGTTTGTTACAACTTATTTATGTTGTTAGTATCCTAAGTGTGGAATAACACTTTAAAAATGTTTAAAAAATATTTTTTTGTTGTATGTTTCTATTTTGAGATAGTTAAATATGTAAATTACTTCTTTAAGGCCGTCGTGGCGTAATGGCATAGAGTGTGACGCGAGGGTTGTAGCTTCGTTTCCCACTCAAGGCAATTAATTATTTTCGTATCTTTGCTTTAGTAACAAGATCAAGCGTTTTCTTTTGCTACTTAACTCGTCTATTAGTCTAATATTTTAAAAGTGGAGTGGTATTTGGGGAACGGATGGGGCAGTTTTTTTTATATATTAATATATATTTAGTATACATATATAATTTTTATTCCAGTTGGAGCGTTCAGTACACAGATTTACAACTTTCTACTCGTCTCAACACTCGGGTAGAAAATTAAACTGGCTATACAATATGAGTAAGGGAGAGCTAGTGACCAATTGTTTTAAAAATCGGTGAGTATAGTGTCATTTTTGGTCTTTTTTTTTGGTTTTCATTTACACTGTATCCTGCCTATAGCACTATAGGCATAGAGAATCTAGTGAACACGCATTGCCCCGAAAATTGTATTGGGGTAATGGAATCTATTAACACTCGATTCTCAATGCGTATCCTGTCATGTGTGTCCTGGGGATACAGAGTGAAGCTAAAATATACATATAATTTAAGTAACTTAATTAATATAAATATTTATCTGCTATTTTCTTATTCTAGATACACACTCCAAGCAAGTACCTTCCAAATGGCAGTGTTACTACAGTTCAATGACAACACATCGTGGTCTGTACGCCAATTGGAGCAACACACCGGCATTAAAGGAGATTTTCTAATACAGGTATTATTTTTTAGCTTCACGCTGTATGCGATTTGAATGGCGGAACTTAACGCCGCGCTTCGCCTTCTTCCTCAGCCTTCATCTTCTTTCCTTCGCGCTTTAACAGAGCAAGGAAGTGAAAATATATTAAATAATTCAATTCCCTGAGTGGGAATCAAACCCACTACCCCTGCGCTACTACGGCTTATATCTTATACAGTTAACATTAAATGTACTCTAAAGTAAATTTTCTACTTACAACCATAATATGAGTAATTAGTAACTTTCTTACATTATATGTATATGCCATTATTTTGCTATCAACGTAACGGTTGTGAGTTTGATAGCCAGTCACGGTACTAGGGAGAGAGGGAGAGACATTTAAATATTTTTTTTATTTCTCCGCCTTACTAGCCTTACAAAAATGCGCAATGTCTTGAATACTGCCCAAGCGATCTGATCACTAAGCCATACGTTACGTATATAATTTACAAGTCGAAATTCATATACGCGTGGTTACAAATATGTTAGTTACAAATTTCCACTAACCAAAGATACCTTTTCTAAAATAAATATTGTATTTGTTTGTTAAGTGAATCACACTTTTAAAATATAAAAAGCACCTATAATTGTTTTTGAATTATAATATAAAAAAAATTATATCGATTTTTTCCCCCCAGGTGTTACAAATTCTTCTAAAAGCGAAACTCCTTGTGTGTCAAGACGACGAATCCGAGTTAATGGAGTCTTCCATTGTGGAATTATATCTAGGATATAAAAAGTAAGTATTATGTTTAATATGTTTAGTAAGTAATAAGTTTTATATTTTTAGTAGTTTTAGTATTTTTTTTTTATTAAAATTCGTTACGACAATATTGTCTAGAATTTTTTGCAACATACAAGTTCATTTAAAAATATTTACATTTCTTTACAAAATATACAATTTTTTAAATTATATATTTTCTTATTACTTATATTAGTAGTTATAACTAGTGACCCATGGGCGGCTTCACCCGCTTATATGTTATTTTATGGCAAAATTATACGAAATGTTTACGTGAACTGTATTATTCCGATGTACGAGTTTAACCTGCTGTAAAGTAAAGAGTCTTTATTCGTTCAATAGTTTTAACGAGGGGAAAAAAACCAACATCTATCACTACAAACTTGCACATTTACAATATAAGTAGGATATTTTATATTCTTTTTTATTTATTTTATAAACTTTTTTCCAGTAAAAAACTCAGAGTAAACATAAACATCCCACTAAAGACGGAGCTCAAAGTGGAGCAAGAAGCAACACACAAACACATCGAGGAGGATCGCAAAATGCTTATACAGGTATTTATTTTACACTTTTTAAAAGTAAAATACCTATACAGGTATTTATTTTGCATTTTTTTTAGTAAAATGCCTATACATGCATTTATTTTACACTTTTTTAAGGTAAAATGCTTATACACATGTTTATACCTTTTTTAAAATAAAATGCTTATATAGATATTTATTTTATACTTTATAAAGAAACAATTGGCATTTTTAATTATATGTCACTATCGTCATTATTTTTCTATGTTGATTTAATGTAATTTGAATAAAATGTAGCAAGGCATCAGTTAGCGTTAGTCTTATGTAAACATTTAGAATTAATTTTAAAATTAATAAACTTACATGGAAATTTAAACGTTTTATTACATACGCCATAAAACATGTATACAAATTTAAATTATATGACAAAGCTGAAATGAAAAGTAAAAAAAATACCATCATATATGATCGATGCCTAAACTGCAACCTGTACAACCAGCCTTTGTTCTCTAGTTTTTAGAAATATTAGATCATATTTTACATATTTAGAAAACGTATAAAAATTTGAACGTAACGGGACTCGAACCCGCGCCTCCTGGAAACCGACCAGGCGCTCTGACCACTAAGCCATACGTTCTCATGAAGCTACGTCGAAATTTTTATACGCTTGTTACAACTTATTTATGTTGTTATTTTTCTTTGTTTATTTCCAGGCTGCCATAGTAAGGATAATGAAGACACGTAAAACATTAAAACATCAACACTTGGTTGTGGAAGTTTTGAACCAACTGTCCTCGCGATTCAAGCCCAGAGTGCCTGTTATTAAGGTAATTTCAGTTGTATATATATTTATTATATATTAACTTATATTTATATGCATTTATTAGGTAAGATAGAGAATGTAGTGTTAAGACACTTGGTTTTAACCATTTTGTGAAAACAGAGTGTCTTAACACTTAGGATCTCAATCTAGTGGAAACCACCGCCGTAATTTACGAAATAACATTTTTGAAATGAATATTATTAATATATTTTCCTCCAATTGGAGATTGAACCTACAACATTGAACAGCCGTGTTCATAGTCAGAAATTTTGCTAAACCTTTTTTATATAGTAGGTAAAGCAGTATTAGACACACTTCTCGATGTCATGTTAAATGGTGGAAACAACGCAAACGCTTTGTTTTATTACTTAAGATATTCGTTTCGGTACTATTAAGATAATTCGTTTGCCACTCTGAGGTCACTTCCATTAAGACATAATATATTATTGTTATTATTAGAATTACATTTAAACTCACAATCGTAATACACGTTTAAATATGTTTTTTATATATATATTTTATTAGCTTCACGGTATGTCCCGAACATACCACGATGGGTTTAGGGAACCTGGGA
The DNA here is from genome assembly GCA_018249695.1 of Heliconius erato demophoon. Classification (NCBI taxonomy): domain Eukaryota; kingdom Metazoa; phylum Arthropoda; class Insecta; order Lepidoptera; family Nymphalidae; genus Heliconius; species Heliconius erato. Next base: position 5,086 of record DWQW01011103.1, read on the forward strand.
ACTGCAGTGCATCGCGTGTTGAGTGGCGGAACTCAACGCCGCGCTTATTCCAGTGACAGGAGCGCGCAAATGGAAATTTTAAATATTTTATTTTCTCGAGTGGGAATCGACCCCACAACTGGTCGCGTCACGACTGGCCTCAATTAATCTAATCTAATGTAATATTTTGTTTATTAATATTAAACACTTTTTTTCCAGAAATGTATCGACATATTAATCGAAAAGGAGTATTTAGAGCGCGCAGAAGGAGAGAAGGACACTTACAGCTATCTAGCATGATTGTAATACATATATTACTGTCTGTTTGTGTGTTTTATTTTATTTTTTTATTATATTTACCCCTTTTTTATTTTATTTTTCGCGTTTATGTATATATGTAAACTTAGTGTTAAGACACTTTCATTCCAGTCATTTTGAAGTTGTGTTGAGTTACTAAACCCCAGATATAGTAAATACTACAGCTTCACATTGTATCCCGCATATTATGTATTACAGTTAAAATAATAACAATAGAAAATAGAATGATTTTATGCAGTGTTGCTAGTGCTATTGAACATGATTTTAATTATATAGGACACCGCCGTAATTCAGTTGGTTGGCAAGAATATAATTGTTGAGTTCGAATTTCGGAAAACCTTTTGTTATCCGTTTGCTTCGATCATTTGTTTCTAGGTCACGTGGAGGTATTAAGTTGAAATTAATATCAAATATCCACATACTCTTTCAGAACAGAAAAAAAATAAGTTTCTAAGTTAACGCAATCAAAAGCGTCATGGCATGGCATCACATTTTGCATAAAACACTCCGCTTACTCGTAACCGAAGGACGCGGTACCGTGGATCTATGAAATTTGGCAAGAACTTAGAACTTACACTACAAATAAAGAAAAAAATCGAAAAATGGATATTGTTTAAACTTATACGTTTTGTTCATTACAAACAAAATACATGACTGCAACTTTAAGTTTCACAAGTATAAGTTGTACTTCCCATTCACCAACTATCATGGCATTGATACGAAACCTTCGATTTTCGAACAACTCGAACTTGACCATTTTTACATGAAATAATCTATAAATAAATAAAACTTTATCTTTTATTACATAATTCAAGATCAATGAACTCATTAGTACTACTACGTTGAAAGTTATCTTCTGTTTATCTAACGCTTCAGTCATGATAAACTCGTTATTTGATACTCGTCGAGTAAAGTAGATTTTAATTGAATTTTACTTAGATATAACGTATTATTTTTTTTCTTTACATTTTATCTCTCTTTAGATATAAGCAGTGCAGGTTGGATTAACTATTGGAAGCTAAAGTTTTATTGTTATTTTTTTACTGTCAGACACACATAATAGGTAAATGCTAAATGAAATTACTTATTAATTTAAAAAATTGGTTAAAATATATTGCAATTTAAATTTATTACAACTGTAATTAACTTGCATAATAAATATTGTAGTATCTTGAAAAATAAATAAAACTGAAAAAAATGTTAAGTAAAAAAAATCAATATCTGCTTTAAATAAATGTCACAAATATTGAATTACATTAGAGAAAGTCAAAGTGACTTAATACTAGACCCTCTCTGCATATTCTGTAAATAATTAAAAAAATCTAACCAAGTGAGTAGGACTCGCGTATTGTCTACAAAAACAGCAAAAAACGACGTTTGTTGTATCGGATCTTCCTTAAATATTTGTTTTATTGTATTTTTTTTGTATTTGTTGTTGTAGCGGCAACAGAAATATATAATCTGTGGATATTTCAACTACCTAATTATCAAGGTTCCTGAGATACAGCCTGGTGACAGATAGTGAGCGTACGTGTGTAAGTGAGAGTACGGAACCCTAAAACGGCCGTCGTGGCGCAGTGGTACAGTGTCTGACTGTAAACGCGACGGCTGTAGGTTTCATCTACTCGGGGGTAAGCTTATATTAATGTAAGGTATCATTATAATCCATCCCGGTCTGGTGGATAAATTATGGCATTGAGTTTTGCCACTTAATATGTAATGTCCCAAAATTCAAAGGTGCGTGGAGAATAGAGTGTTTTAACACTAGATAGTCTTCGCCTACCTCGCTATACAGTAAATCAACTTGAAGCTGTAAATAAATAAAGTTAATAAGTTAAAAATGCACTAAGACTCATCACCGTGTGGCTTATTAGATTAAAAAATAAACCATTATTGAGTATATTTCCCAACTTGAAATGAACTATGCCTGATATTAAAATTTACTATTCTGCAATTTTTTATCAATAGAATATATTACTATGTACATATAAGTAACATTATATCTACAGTTGACAATAAATTGAAATAATTTACATATTAAAATGATATTGATATCAATGGTCGTAACACAAACAAAACTTTGATCTATAGTCTATACTAGTCTATAGTGTAAAATGCGTGGTGGGAGTGAAAGCGTGTTTTGGTATACATATACTTGTTTTTTTTTATTATGCATTTTAGATAAATGATTTCTTTCTCCACTTAATGTTCCGAAAATCACTACGCAGCCCTTTATTTAGCGTGCGACGAGACATACTTATAGCATCGATAAAATATAATTATTTTATTTTCCGGCTTTATAATTCAATCTACAGGAGCAAACGCCTTAACTGTAAAAAAATTGTTTAAAATTAAATAAATTTGACAAGGACTTATCCTTTGAGGGCCATGAGCACATTATCCCAAATGTGAATAATTCGCCAGAAACTTCCATCTAAGTAACAATTGTTAAACGACGACTTCTGTCTGTGGGTTTCAGAGGATGTGTTGTTGCCAAGAATCCCAAATCTATTATTTTGTGTAAATGTACTCAATAAAGGCTTAAGAAAGCAAGACCGGCCAATCTGCTGTGTGCTAAGACATCGTGTGCCGTCAATACGGCGACATAGGAGTGCAAAGGGTTAATACTAGATTGCCTCTGTCAAACCTGCCATACAGGAAATTGACAAAAGCATGCATAAATTTGACAACTAATACATCGAATCAGAATCGAGTACTGCCATAAATACAAAATATTTTTTTCTAATAAAAAGGAATTCGATATACTGTTGGTAACATTAGGAAGAAAATAACAAAATATATACTAGGCACTAATGTCATATAAAAATAACACTAACAAATTATAAAACATAATTTACAACTAACCAATTAATAATAACAAAGACATGCCTTTCCGATTCATATTTAAAAACGTAGCATCGATATATCATAATAAAAAATCGATTAATAGAATCGATATTAATTCTATCCCATATTACAATCAATCGAAATAATGGCAAAACATTATTACAATATTACATATACACAAACAGTTTTTATTTTAATAATTATAAATATTTAATAGAAAAAAAAAAGAAATAACCAGTTCACCTTCAAAACTATTTATAAACTCCGCCATAATTCGTACCACTCAAGCGAATAATGTATAAACAGAAATTTATCTCTAAAAGTCAAATCTAAACGGGACGCGACACAGTACGGTCGTCACCATGTTGAAGAATCCAAAATATAAATACGGTCCCACAGACCGATTTATTTCGGCAAATCTTAATTTTAGTGAATATTTGTTAAGTAAATTGCGTGAAAACAGCGGGAAAGTCGCTTTGGTGAGTGCTTTTGATCGTTTTAAACCTTTAAATTTCTCCTTTACAGTGTGTTTGCATTAAGTAATTTAATATATAAAGTTTCATTTAATTGTAGACATCATTTTATAATCTTAACTTGGAGTAAGAAAAGTAAAAAAGTGTATATATGTGTGTATATAAATTATAAAATATCATATTTTTCTATACATTTGCTGTATAATTTAAAACAGTTATTTGCGTAACGCGTGCGTAATATGAAAATGGTATATTGTTTGTATTCCATTGTTATAAGTAGTGGAGATACATTTTTTTTTGCTAACATATAGGCTGTGTATATGTATATATATTTTGCTTGTCATCTTTTATCTGCTATTGTATGTACTCATACATTATTGTGAAGATTTACAAAAATAATCCTTTTAATATTCCTTATTTTTATGCTGTATCCCGCTTATAGAAGGGTAAGCAGATACAACCCAGTGTTAAGACACTCCGTTCACCTCGCACCACTCAATGCTAGAGACATAATGTGTTAAGTGGCGGAACTCAACGCCGCGCTTTGTCTTGTTAAGTTATTACTAGTATTCGAACACCACGAAGGCTCTTTACAAAATCTTTTTAACTACATTACAAATATTAGCGACAAAAGTATGAAAGTGAATAAATTATCTTTAAAGGTATAAATAAATACCTACATGCATATTATGTTAGAGTTATTAAAAGTGGAACTAGAATTTAATTGACGACCATTATATCGAGTTAGACTTGATTCATATTATGTTTCATAGTAAACTGGCCTAACTCAAAAATGTTGGGTTTAGAAAAAAATAATTAAATTAAAAATTGAAAAAAAAATCTAAAAAGGATCAAATTAAGGTGACAGGGTTCGAAATATTAAATCGATTATCAATCAATTAGTAAAGAGCTCTACAAATGGCTGAAAACATTTTCTTGAATGATGGCTAAAAACAGTCTTGATAATCTAGCTTCACGCTGTATCCCGCATACTGCAGGGTAGGCAGAGGACACCTAGTGTTAAGACACTCCGTTCCCCACTTTCTGCCGAATTCTGGAGGCATTGCGTGATAAGTGGCAGAATTCAACGCCGCGCTTGTCCTCGACACCAGAGCGAAGAAATGGAAATATAAATTTAAGTAAATATTTTATCTCCTCAAGCGGGGATCGAACCCACAACCAGTCGGTGTTACAGTCACACTTCGTGCCCCTGTGCCACGACTGGCCTCAAACTTATATCATTAATAAATATTTAATATAAACGTATATTATATGAAATATTTACTTATTATAATTGTTGAAATTTCTTGCAATTTCAATTATTTTAAATTAAATTATGTTCGAGTTAGAATATCTACGTAGAGCACATATACGACAAAAAAGAACGTAACCAAAATAAATGATGTCAAATAAACTAGTTTACTTATTTTATTTCTCACTGAAACGCTAATAAGTTAATTACATTGTCGAACGTGTCTTTTATAACATGTTATTTCCGTTCAAACTACAAGTCATATTAGGATTTTGCTCAAAGTTGGACTTTGAACTATCAACTACAAAATATGTTACTACTATTTTTAACATTTTTAAAGTGTTATTCCACACTTACAAAGAAAAATACTTATTTAGAAAACGTATAAAAATTTGAACGTAGCGGGTTTAGCGACCTGGTCGGTTTCCAGGAGGCGCGGGTTCGAGTCCCGCTACGTTCAAATTTTGATACGTTTTCTAAATAAGTATATTACTACTAAATTTATACTATCTGTAGTAATATTACAAAGCTGATGATTTTCTTTAGTTGAACGCGCTAATCTCAGGAACTACTTGTTAGAATTATAGAACAATATATTTTATGTTAAATAGGCCATTTATCGAGGACGCTAGTTTACGTCACTTTTGTCTTTTTGAAGCAACTCACTGTACATGCCGTCGAGTGACTTACCTCGGGGTAAGGGGACCCCCCCTTGTACAATACGGTCAATAAGTCGTGGCCGCCCTGAAATTAGGTTTTCTGAACTTATGTGCATCGGGAAGAAAATATGCAAAAGTAAGAAAAATCCCAAAATCACATCAGCCGTCTACAGCTAACTTCAGAGCGGCGACGATTAGTCGACCGTACTACATGCATGTCTGAATATGTTGTGTCATCGCCATTTGCCATTTGACAACTTAAAGTTATTTCTATTAGAGCGTGCGGGCGAAGCCTTTGACAAATTTGAAAGGTTTAAGTTTTCCAGTTTTTAATAAAAGTCATGTGCATACTTCTTTCCATATTCGTAAATTCCGCCGATCGCGCACTCTTAATCTTAAATGCGTTTCATTGCGACATCTATTAATTAAAGTAAGAAAATCTTGCTATATTGACTCATTTCTTGTCGTCCGATTTGCTAAAAGACTAGAAAAGACTGGGCGAATCAATAATTTGAAGCGCGTTTATTAATGTTTTTTTTTAACTACTTAGTGATAATTGTGTGTACATTTTCTGAAAATAATTTTATAACAAAATAATTTACGTACTTAAGTTTATTTATTTATATTGTTTCCTTAAGATTTTTTTAATTTTGCGGGAGTTTATTTTTCTGCTGAATCATTTACGTATAATAAGCATACAAAGGTTTTCAATATTAAAAATATAAAAAAAAAATTAATTACACATTGTATAAACTATACAAAAGAGGCCTTAAGTTTTTTTTCTTAATTTACGAAAGGATAAAATTGACTCTACAGTTCTCTTTTATATCTCATTTTATGGCTTTTAGGCGTGCCAGTTCAGCAAGTAAGATGGCAGCAACTCGATGAAGATTGACCATTTAAATATAAAAGAAGTAATACTAGTAATATTGAGGCCGGTCGTGGCGCAGCGGCACGAGGTGTGACTGCAAAACCGACTGGTTGTGGGTTCGATCCCCACTCGAGGAGATGAAATATTTACTTAAATTTATATTTCCATTTCTTCGCTCTG
>DWQW01011104.1:0-11664 GCA_018249695.1 Heliconius erato demophoon
AAGACAACTTGTCATTACAATTCATATTTCAATATTGTGACTACGAGAGTATATGTGTATATAACAAGTGTAAATAAATTTATTGTAAAAGCTGGATTTTGTTTCTGATTTGTTGGTTCGCCTAACACAATGAAAATTTTCTATCATTACTTATGTACTCGAAAGAGCGGAGTCTTTAAATACTAAAATACATAGCAAGAGTACGTGAACACAGAAGTGGAGGAACTTAAGATGACTTATAAAATTATTAAATGATTAAAATGAACATCGGTGAAATCAGGGGAAAATCGTTTTGAAAAATCCTACTCCTAAAGCAAAGATTTGGAAAAAGAATTTACGTAGACCGTCCGACCGGAGGGTAAATGGTATACGTTCGTTCGGGCGATACTGTTGACCGGTGAGTCCCTCACCGGAAAATCCGATCCTACCCAAAAAATGGTAAATTCTCTCCACCAAAATGAGACGCCGAAAGATATTTCGCGCATAATACTACGACGCCTCTGTGGAAGACCCGCTTATTGCGGACCGCCATCGCCTTCAGGGTGCCCCGGCGTTTCCCCTACGGCACCCGCAGTCTCGATGACTTGCAGGAGGATCACCATGACCTATATGTGAAACGTACATACCGTTTTCTCCTACTCCCTAGCCTACGACGGTGGATCGGGTCTGCATAAGCGCTGGACCTATTCACCCGATCCGCCTATACGATTCTCTCAAGATCTCCTTCAATACGAATACTCATTGAGACGCACTTACCCACTAGTGGGAGCCTGCACCAAAACTCATAAATGCAATAGGTGCATTTCTACAGAACCTATTCGGTTTAAATGTACTTCACTCTTTTTATCTGAAAACTAACTTTTATCTGCTGCTTCGCTGACGTGGCCAAATGGAAAATAAATAAGACTAGCGCATATGTTAGGTTTCCGAGGTTACTCTGATGGGAACAATGTTAAATGAGTTAAGTTTAAACGATTAACGTTAAGTTAAGTATAATATAGTCTTTTAGTGTTCCTCGATTAAAAGAAAATATAATAGGAAAAAATATTGTTTCCTGAGCCAGTTGTTCCTGAGATTGACACGTTTAACTAAACAAACTCTTCAACTTTATTTTATCAGTATAGAATCAGCCTCCAAGTGTTCAAAGTGTATGATAATTTAAGGAGCAATTCGATAATGTGGGTTTGCCATAAATTTGGAATGTTTTACAACTTCTCGGGATAAACCAACCAACTTTAACCCTTATAAGGATAGTTTTATGCCTACAATGAATAAAAAAATTGGTAGACCCAAATTTTATTCAACGGTGATAAATATTGCAATAAATATTTTAAAATACTATAAATTTGAAGCAAGTTTTTGGACACGAACCAGGAAGGAAGAAAATGTCAAAGATTTTTTTAGCTTCACTCCGTGTCCCTTCTGTAGAAGGCAGAGAGAACCTAATAATTTCTCTTCTTTTCTCCTAATTTTCTCATGAGAACGAGAAAAACGGTTTTACATTATACGTTTTAAGTTTTAATATTATAAAAAACTAAACTAACATCGTTCACAAAAATATTATAATATTGAAATGAGTACATTAATTTAATATAAATTCTGACAAAGGAAGTTTCGAAGTTTCGATTTAGTAGTTTTGTAAAACTCATAATTATTCCACTAAAGTTATACTTGTGAAAGAAATTTGAAATTATATTACATTTTTACAAAATATATTTCATTTATTCATAAGTTTAGTGAATATGAGAAATTTCAATTACCAAGAAAGATTGTCGTGACGTAGGCGTACCATGTCTACACGACGGTTGTGGGTTGGATTTCCACTTGGGGGAACGAAATATTTTCATTACCTAGTGTCAAGAAAAAACCGTCGTCGTCGTCGAGGCCAGTCGTGGCGCAGCCGCACGAGGAGTGACTGTAAAACCGACTGGTTGTGGGTTCGATCCCCACTCGAGGAGATGAAATATTTACTTAAATTTATATTTCCATTTCTTCGCTCTGGTGTCGAGGTTAAGCGCGGCGTTGAGTTTTGCCACTCAACACGCAATGCTTCCAGAATTCGGCAGAAAGTGGGGAACGGAGTGTCTTAACACTAGGTTCCCTCTGCCTACCCTGCAGTGTGTGGGATACAGCGTGAAGCTAAAAAAAAAAGAAAAAACCGCGGGGATCAACTACTCCATATGCAATGTAACGAAAACTGAGTGGAAAGTGGGGAACGAGGTTCAAAGAGGTTAAAACACGGCAATCAACGCTGCGGAAACCAAAAAAGTGATCTCCCAAGAATGGGGATGACATCTATTTTTTATTAATTAAAATAAAATACAATAATCATTTTTGTGAAATCGGTTAAACTACCTACAGAATCATAAGTATATTCAAACATGAATAAAATCCTCACGTACCTCGTTCTTTTTTACTGCCGTGTTAATGAAAGCTTACAGGCGGGCTTCCCAATATACCTCATAAGAATACATAGAAGTATAAAAGAATTAATTTATAGCTTATGAATTATATGATACTAGCAACGAACGCGGCTTCGCCCGCTTTAGCCTATTAGTATATTAAAGAATAATTATAAATATTTACATAAATTTTAGGAATGTAAATGAATGCACGGTGTTGAGTTTTGTCACTCAACACATAATGCATCAAATATTCGGCGAAAAGTGGAGAATATATAATAATTTATTACCTTAAGTGGGAATCGAATCTACAGCCGTCGCGTTCTGCCCCTACGCCACGGCCTCTACTTAAATTGTTTCCAAATTTCTTCATTAGATAACGAAATTATGTTCTGACACTAAACACGCAATGTTTTGAAAATTAGGTGGAAAGTAGGAGGAGTGACTAGATTCCTTACTTTTCTCTACTTTACTATACGGGAAAAAGCGTAAAGACTTTTTTTGTTCTCACGAACAATATACTGTGAGATGAAGCCAGTCGTGGTGCAGCGGCACGTGGTGTTACTGTAAAACCGACTGGTTGTGGGTTCGATCCCCACTCGAGGAGATGAAATATTTACTTAATTTTATATTTCTATTTCTTCCCTCTGGTGTCGAAGTTAAATTCTGCCACTCAACACCCAATGCCTCCAGAATTCGGCAGAAAGTGGGGAACGGAATGTCTTAACACTAGGTTCCCTCTGCCTACCCTGCTGTGTGCGGGATACAGCGTGAAGATGACGAACAATATACCCTTAAAGCTATATAAAATAAACGTTACTAGGACACAAAAACAACTTACACAAACTTTTTCATACAATTTATTACATTGAGAAATTGTTCTGTATCTATCATTTGCTCAAAATTCGGAGCCAAATTTGGTAGCGTTGGCAAAAACAAACGACTTCACAAATTAGATGATTTGTACTAATGTCGGGGACACGGGTTGAAGGTAATGTTTTATTTTTTGTTTTATTATTAGGGTATTGTAAAAAGTTTTTATGATTTATTGTACTAGAGGTCGAAGAGCGGCTTCGCCCGCTTATATATATTTTGTCATATTATAGCCAAATTTTATCCCTTCAGTAGTTTTCGCGTAAAAGTGGAACAAACATCCATCCTCACAAAAATTGACATTTATTACATTCACGCTGTATCCCCTCTATAGCAGTGTAGGCAGAGGGAACCTAAAGTTAGGACTTCCCGTTCCGCACTTTCCGCTGAATTCTGAAAGCTTTGCGGTTTGAGCGGTCGAATTCAACGCCACGTCTTCTTACCACAGAGAAGAAATGAAAATATTTTATTTCAAATTTCATTCGTCCAGTTTTAGCGAGAAGAATGCAAGAGAGATCTGAAAGGCTGTTGTGGGAGGCCCAAGGAGGCTTTAGATCTGGAAGAGGGTGTATGGATCAGATCTTTTCCCTCCGCATGATCACGGAAAAATTTTTGGCCGTTAACCAAAAAGTTTTCTGTGCTTTTGTGGACTTGGAAAAGGCGTTTGACAGAGTTGTAGAAGCGAAATTATGGGAGATACTACCCCGGTACAATATGAGCGGACCCTTGCTGCAGGCTGTAAAGTCTCTTTACAGAGATCACTCAGCCTGCGTGCGAGTAGGAGCTGGCATGTCGCCCTGGCTTGACATTCGATCGGGTGTTAAACAAGGTTGCGCCATGTCAGCTTGGTTGTTCAATTGGTATTTGGATAGCTGTCTCCAAGGAGTGAAACAAACTGATGTGGGAGTGAAAGTAGGTGACCTGAATGTGAATTGCCTGCTGTACGAAGATGATACAGTGCTTATTGCATCATCAGAATGCGAGTTGCAGGCATTGGTCACCACTCTGAAAGAAGGCTGTGAATATAATGGTATAAGCCTCAATGCGAATAAGACAAAGGTTCTGATTTTTGAAAGAGGTGAAGAAAGGACGGCATGTAATATCAGTGTAAGTGGTAAGATATTAGAACAAGTGAATGAAGTGGTATACTTGGGAAGTATGTTCAGTAGAGATGGAAGATACGAGATGGATGTGGAAAGGCGTATTGCTGCCGGTAACAGAGTTAACGGAGCCTTAGCTGCATTGATGAGACGGCGAAACGTCAGCACAGCTGCGCGTCTGGCCGTATACAATGCAGTTTTGGTACCGACTCTGTTATACGGCAGCGAAACGTGGGTACTACAGAAGAAGAATGAAAGAAAGATGAATGCTGTGGAGATGCGATCTCTTGGATATGTGGAGTCAGCTTAGCTGATCGAATCCGCAATGATCGAATACGTTGTCTAAATAAATATTTTTCTTTCCTAGATGTGGAATAACATTTTAAAAATGTTAAAATTATTTATATGTATATTTTTGTTTTTACAATTTTCAAATATAAAACGAAAACAAATTGTTATAATGAGACCAGCTTAAAATAAGGACTAAAGCTCGTTTCTGTAATTACATTTAATTGCGTTCGTATACATTTTATTGTCTTTTATTTCCTTTTTTTATTCACGTGTAATTTTACATGAAATTGGATTTTTATTTGTTCGAATTAGAAGCCAAACAAAACATAAAATGCTACACGCTTTATCCTGCATTTAGCAAGGTTAAGGGAATAAAGTGTTTAGACTCTCCGTTCCCTATTTTTCAAGACCTTGCATGTGGAGTGGCAGAACTCAACTCCTCCCTTTGTCTTGATCTCAGAGCTAGCAAACGAAAGTAGCTTCTACAATGGCAATCCTCGTTTTAACTGTTACAATGTATAGAATATTTATTGTATGGAACAAATAAATCCGCTAAAGCTATAAGTAAATAAAGCAAATCAAATTAAATCAGCTTGACGCAATATCTCTTATATAGCAGGAAAGGCAGAGGGAACCCAGAGTTAAGACACTCCGTTCCCCACTTTCCTTCGAAATTTTCCAGGCATTGTATGTTGAGTGGCGAAATTCAATGCCGGGCTTTTGCCTTGTTGCTAGAGCGAACCGATGAAATATTAAGAAATAATCATTCATTCCTCCAAATTTGGATGGAACCCAGAACTATCGTCTTACAGTCACACCTACTGCGCCTCGATGGCCTCAATAGATTTTTATTAATATAAGCTGGGATTTGAAGTAATGACTTAAAATAGAACATATAAATCTATGAATCTAAATCTTCAAGTAAAATGAACGCTAAAAGCGTTATACTCTACTCTACTATAAATTCCTATCAAACTAGGCCATTACAAAACAACGTGCAGAATAAACGACGCAACGATTTACATTCTATATATATGCAATCCTAAATCGACTGCAATTTATGTTCCTTGTTTACTGACTATGTTGAACCAGTTTTTTACAATGTTTTACTTTACAAAATATAAGTGATAAGACACTACTTTTTCTATTTTTTATGCATTATAAGTTTAGATATCATCGGTGGGTCCATCGTGGCCTGGTAGCTAATTTCTCTAAACAAAACAGTTCAGCTTCACGCTGTATCCCGCACACAGCAGGGTAGGCAGAGGGAGCCTAGTGTTAAAACACTCCGTTCCCCACTTTCTGCCGATTTTTGGAGGCATTGCGTTTTGAGTGGCAGAACTCAACGCCGCGCTTAACCTCAACTCCAGAGCGAAGAAATGGAAATATAAATTTACGTAAATATTTCGTCTCCTCGAGTGGGGATCGAACCCACAACAAGTCGGTTTTACAGTCACACTTCGTACCGCTGCGCCACGACTGACCTTAAAACGGTTGCGTTTTCAATTCATATTTGAAAGAAAGAATTGTTTTCATATTAATCAAATCAGCTCTTTTTCATTATCTTCTCGCATAATCGAATATACGCAGACGGAACATAGTGTAACAACACTCCGTTCTATCGTCCGCCGATATATTGGTTATCAAGAGGTGGAACTCAACGCTTTGTTTTTTTTTAGAATAAGGAAACGAAATTTTATATATTTTTTTTTTATTTTATCGAAATTGCATCACAACGGCCTCAAATACTTGCACGTTTATATAAGAAATAAACACTGAATCTCTTTTTTTTTTCAAATAATAAAGCCACTGTGCCACAGGGTATAATATCGTTTAATATTATGAATTTTCTCATATAAACCTTTATATTTAGTTAGAACTTTTATAGGGACGTTATTACTTCGTAACGCTGTTGGTAGCTAAGGGCGAGGGCGAGGGTAGACTACTATCATTATTTCAAAATTGATTTTAGTCTACTGTACAGTGTGTAGTGTATATGTTCATATGTTTTAATTTGAGGACGTATGTCGAAAATTGGGCCTAAAGTAGGAAAGGGAAAGTTTTCTTTAGTAATGGTGACTTAGTTTCATTTACTCGCTATGCCATTTATACAGCGAGAAGTAAAAATATTTTTTTTAAGTTTCGATACATTTCGTGTTGAACGGCGGAACACGCTTTGCCTTTTTACCTATAAGCATGAAAATTAAAATACTAAACATTTTATGCCTTCGAGTGGGAACTGAACCCACAACCGCCGCGTTTACAGTCACACATTTGAGTAAGAATTTTCCTTTAAAAACCACGTTCCTTGTTAAAACTATGACACGTTATATAAAATCATGTTATTTATAGTTATGAAAAATAATCGTTCAAAAAAAAACCCTATTAATTTTACATAAACTAAGATTTGAAGTAAGAACTTATAGTAAAAAAACTAAACTAAACTAGCTTCACGCTTTATCCATAGCGTGGTCAAACGCTACGGTCTCTACATACCTCTATCGCCTCGTCCACTGTCATCAACCTCTTCATACATGCCCTTCGGGGGGTCCTCATGCTTTTTACGTGACCTTCCTCCAGTATCTTTGATACTGTGTTTTCGAAGGTCAACCGAGGTTTCCCCCTACCTCTCTTACCGCTCACTTTTCCATCATAAATCTTCTTTACCATCTGCCAACTTATAGTAATTAGGCGATACAGTCAAACTCTATTATCCGGCCCTCAGTTATACGGATTCGCGATTATCTGGACTACAGACCATAAATAACCTGTATAAAATGTACCTATAAGTCGTATCAATGCAAGCATGAAAGTGTCGAATCTGGCATCACCCCGCCCGCGCCGCGTCCCATCGTCGTACATCTTAAGATATCTTAATAAACATTGATTTTCACTTTATGTATTAGTTGTTTTAATTAAATTTATATCACTACGTATGTGCATACTTACATATTCTAAATACACGATTACCCGATTTTCCATATTTTTGATTATCCGGATTTTCGATTATCCGAATGCCTACCAACAACAATTAGTCTGGTTAATCGAGTTTCTACTGTATATCTATACTACCTAAACTCCCATACTAACAAGGCAAACAATTCCCCTTAGGTTCTTGTTATGTCAATTTACACAACAAGATTGATGTATACAAAATTAATATCTTGCATTAAATCAATTAATTCGGTTCTAGAAATTCAATTATATCGCCGTTTCGAGCCGCACGGCTTTGTAATAAGATTAGTCTTAGAGGAGTAGTTTAGCACAGTGCTGCTGGTTTCTCAAAGTCTTCACATCTCGAAGTCAAGGGTGCAGGTTATTTTTAGCTTCACGCTGTATCCCGCAAGTAGCAAGGAGAGCAGAGGGAGCTTAGTGTAAAACACTAAAAAAGTGGGGCCTTGCTCCAAATTCAGTAGGGATTAAATATTAAGTGGCGGAACTCAATGCCGTATTTTGTTTCGACATCTGAGCGAAGAAATGAAAATTTTATACATTTCCTCGAGTGGTAATCAAACCCACAACCTGTCGCGTTTACAATCACACATTTGTGCTCTTGCGTAATGCAACGGGCCTAATTAGATTTTTACCAATATTTTTTAAATGAAAAAAAAAAAAACGTACAATACCACAAACTTAAGAATTTATTATGTCCTATTATTTATTTATAGTTTCATGCTGAACTTCGCGTATTACAGCAGTAAAGTTGGTAGAGAAAACCTAGAGTTAAGGCACTGCTCCCCACGCGATGCTCTATTTTGTAGACGCAACACGGCGTGGCGGAAGTTACCGCCGCGCTCCGTCTGCAAGAGACGGGAAATATTTTCCTATGCCGAATTGAACTCACTATCATCACTTTACAGTCAGACCCTGTACCAATATGGCCTCATATATAGATATTTTCTTTATTAGAAGATTTATCTCGAGATCGCGTTGAGGTATTAAGATCAAATTAATGTCAAATATTCAGTTTTAATAAGAAAAAATCAATCAAAATATACGAGCATTTAGGCGTCGATTTAGTATTTTGTATCGATATCGCCGCGTAATCAAAACCTATAGGGTACTTCCCGTGGACCTATTACAGCTAAGAAATTTGGCACAGAGTAGTTATAATATAAATACAAGAGGAAATCTGAAAAGTGAAAAATTATACGTACTCCGTAGAAACAGATTACAAATTTATATTTATAATTCATTTCAAATAAAATGAGTGACTACAAATTAATTTTATCAACTTTTGTAACCTGTACTTCTCGTTGACCTACAATCCTGAAATTGCTACGCAACCCTCTATGAGCGAGTCCAACTCGCACTTAACCGAATTTTCTTATGGTTTTGTATTTATAATATATATTGTCAAAAAATCTTGTAAAAGAATATATACTACTAGTACTTGAATATTAAATTGTTATTTTAATTAACAACGTTTTGTATGTTCTTATCATTGCTAATTTTTTTTTGGGATATTTAATAAGAATTTTCTCGTACAAAAATTATGAGAAATATGAAGTTCTTTTTAAAAATCGTTGAATGTTTTTAATTTGGTAAAGTTGAAGAGTTTGTTGGGTTGACCACGCAAATCTCAGGAACTACTGGTTGGAAACGAAAAACATTGAAACACAAAAACAATATTGAATAGTCCATTCCTCGTTAGAGGAAGGTTGTAAGTTATATTAGATCACGTTACTCGATTTCATCCATTTAATCTGGCCAGAGTTACTTTTTGGATTTAGAAAATTTCGTGGGTCATACTTTTAGTATCACATATTATAATGTGTTATTATTATTATTTCTTTTTAAATTTAAACACCAATTACTTAAATATATATAAAAATAAGACAGAAAAGAACTCTAATGTACAAAAAGTAAAAAAATGCTAAGAAACCATCATAATCTCTTCCAGACAACTCCTTTAGGGCGAAAAAAACTGTTATAATTTTGTGAAAGTGGGTGGTGGACGTAGTTAAAAAAAATATTAATGAAGAAAAAAAAAATAAAAACAAAAGCATTAGTGTATCTAGAAAATTTTTCGGGGTAAATCTTGTTATAAGTAAAATTTCTGGGATGGGCACGAGATAATTCAGAAATTTTACTAAATTATTAGAAAACCCATAACCATCGCGTTTACAATCAGTATATTTATGTGCTTACGAGTATTCTATACACTCCGTCTCACTCTCCACCAAATTCTGGATGCATTGTTGAGCGGCGGAACTCAACGCCGCTCGCAATATTTCTATAGATAATATCGAAAATATTTAAAAAAGTAAATTTTCGTGAAAACAACAAACGATATCCAGTTCAAAGCGAAGTTAGAGATTGGCTTTCATTCCGCATTAACAATTCAGTACATCACAAAGACTCCCTTCATCTCTGAACGAACACTTATTATCTTAATGAGATGAAATTTAACGTCGACAGCGTCTGTCCTTGTCGGATGTATTTTGATATATATATATATATATATATATATATATATATAAAATGGAAGGAATTAAGTATTCTTGATTATTATTTATATTGGAGTAATTATTTTTCGTATTAGGGTTCCGTATCTCAAAAGGGAAAACAGAGAAGGGATTGAACCAACAATCATCAAGTATACACTCTAATATACATCGCTAATACAAACAAAAGCTTTTCAATTTTGCAAAAGTAACCTGTTTATTAATTACTATATTATTATTATAATACGCGTTGCCGTAGCAACGTGAATGTCACTTTACATATATAAAAGTGTTGTACATATTGTCAAATGCATCGTAGAGTATGTATTAATGTTTTATTAAAAAAAAATAAAATCCGCTTCACATTGTTTCCCGCACATAGCAGGGTAGGCAGAGGGAACCAAGTGTTAAGACACTCCGTTCCCCACTTTTCGCTGAGCTCTGGAGGCATTGCATGTTGAGTGGCGGAACTTAATGCCGCGCTTTGCCTCGACACCAGAGCGAAGAAGTAAAAAAATAAAAATATTTCATCTCCTCAAGTTGACCCACAACCAGTCGATTTTATAGTCACACTTTGTGCCCCTGCGCCACGACTGGCCTCAGTTGTAATGTTTTATTCATTGATTTAATATACTTTATAGGCTAAAATAGTTTTCTGCACTTCTCCCACATATGAATTATAAATGTAACAAGTTTTCAAATTTCATACTCCTCCGTCAAAAGTTTCCAAAGTTTTTGCTTCAAGTGTGAATATATATATAGATAAATATCTATTTTTTGATTGAGACCGCCACGGCTCATGGGCACAAGCGTGCGACTGTTAACACGGCGGTTGTGGGTTCGATTTCCGTTCGAGGAAATCAAATTTTAATATTTCCGAGCAAATGGAACGAGGCTATGGCAACGAGGCAGTGTCGCGCTGAGTTCCGCTACTCAACACGCAATGCTTCAAGAATTTGGTGGGAAGTGGTATACGAAAGTGTAAGACACTTTCGTATATCAGGAACAGAATGTCTTAAAACTAGGTTCTCAGGTTCCATCTGCCTATCTTGCTATATACAGGATATAGCGTGAAGCTAAAAATTATTAAAGGTAAAGGTTATTCTGTTAAAATAAAAAGGAAACGAATAAAGATACAAAATAACATACATTTATTTACTGAAAATACATTTATAAAAGTTCAAAGGTAGCCTTTAACGATCGATTGTGAACTCCATTCGCTCTGTAATCTTCGTACGTTTTATAGTCCAAGGAAATCGGGACAATTTGTTAATTAACTGGTCAATTTACCAGAAATTTACCAGAAAAAATAAAATAAATCAGCTTCGTGCTGTATCCCGCACACAGCAGGGTAGGCAGAGGGAACCTAGTGTTAACACACTCCGTTCCCCACTTTCTGCCGAATTCTGGAGGCATTGTGTGTAGAGTGGCAGAACTCAACGCCGCGCTTAGCCTCGACACCAGAGCGAAGAAATGGAAATATAAATTTAAGTAAATATTTCATCTCCTCGAGTGGAGATCGAACCCACAACCAGTCGGTTTTACAGTCAC
>DWQW01011105.1:0-11663 GCA_018249695.1 Heliconius erato demophoon
TGCATGAAATCTTGTGAATGCAATAGTTATTAAAGAATTTCGGGATGAAACGAGGAAAAGCAATTATAATCTGCGGTATGGGAGGGACCTTTGAGGTAGTCATTTATTTCCTATGTAGTTAGTTTGTTGTATATCTACTTTTTCATAGTAAAAGTAATAATTTATTTAGTGTAAATTTGTGCTCATGTTTTTATTTTAATATTACATTATTATTATTTCAAATTGAGGCATCATGGCGCATTGGTACAAGGGTATGATTCTAAACGCGACGGTGGTAGGTTCGATTGCTATTGTCTTGAAGATTTATCTGTGTATGGGGATTGAAGTATCTTAACATTAAGTTCCTTTTACCTACTTTGTTATGTGCGGGATACAACGTATAAAAAAAAATAAGAAATAGAATACCAACTACATTTTCTTTATGAGATTGTGTTCGTCCGTAGGGAAGAGGGATGCCGTAACACCGTGAAAGTGGCTTTATTCAATTATGTCAGTACACTATTATATAACGATATTCTGCAAGTATTTCGACAAATATTCTGCCATTTATGACAAACGGTATTAAATTTAATTGAAATTTCTTTATTTCGTCAGTTTATATTCTTTATCTATATATAATAAGACAGTAAAAATATTTTGTCTGTATATTTAGTAATTTTGACTGAAATGGATAGAGGGACACTTAAAAAGAATAATAGAAAACAAAAAGATTTTTTTTGAATTTCTTGTCTGTCTGTCTGTCTGTCGACATATTTTTGTCCACATTTTTCTCTGAAAGTACTGAACCGATTTACTTGAAAATTTCACCAATTGCTTTGTTTTAACTTAACTTAACTACTAAAGTTTAGTTCATCAAAATCGGTTCATTAAAAAAAAGTTATCTAAAAAAGTTAAACACAGAGATAAAGAAACGATCTTGAAAGAAATATCAAGTAAATACAAAGATTTTTTGGTTGGTTCGTTCATATAATATATGTAACTAATTTTAAAACTGTACAGGAGTTAATATGCAATTATTACAGTTATTTTACAAAGAATATTATGAATCCTTCAAATAATTCAATAATTTAACATTTAAGGTTGTTTCTGAATGAGTAAATTAAATTATTCACTGACATCAGCACATTTAACAGAGTATATTATATAGGTAAAAAGAACATAAAGTTACAAAAATATATACGTGTAATAAATAATTAGCTTTATGTACATTTTATAAATATCAAATATCAACAATGGTCGTATTTTTTTATTTAAAACAATCAAAAATTCTTTGACGATAATGTCGTAAAAAATCATATTAGAAGTCATTAGAGTTGTCAATCAATTCTGCTTATTAAATCAATAATCATGTATTTTAAGCTGGCGAAGCCGTGGGCGAGCCGCTAGTTAAATATATAAATTAAATTGCAGTTATAAAGACATTAACAAGAATATAATACAAATAAAGCATTAAGTAGATTTAAAACAATAAATAATTCTTGATAAAAAAAGATATGTTCATAATATAATAGAAGAAGAATGAAGAATATTTAATATGCTGATAAAACAAAATATCAAAACTACTAATAGACTATGTTCTCTACGTTAAAAATATTTTATATAAAAGAACTATAATAGATTAATAATTTATGTTTTTTAGCTTCACTGTGTATTCCATATACAGCAGAGTAGGCCAAGATAAGCTAGTGATAAGGCATTTCGAGACACTGCACGTTCAGTAGCGGAACACAACGCCGAACTATGTGTGCCAGAGTAGGAAAATTATAATAATTAATTTCTAAAATAAATAAATCAGCTTCACACTGTATCCTGGACACAGCAGGATAGACAGAGGGAACTTAGTGTTAAGGCACTCCGTTTCTCACATTTTAAGTAAATATTTCATCTCCTCGGGTGGTGATCGAACCCATAACCAATCGATTTACAGGCACACTTTGTGCCCCTGCGCCACGCCTGGCCTCACCTTCAACCAATTTAATTATTAAAACGAAAAAAAACAGTCTCTTCACAATTTTTATTTTAGTCCAGCGCGTGTCTTCTCAATCCTACTTAGTAACTTTAAACTTTCTATCAGCCAAACGTTAACTTAAGTTAAATTAAAAGTTATTTCTAAGTAAAAGCTCTGTATGTAACAATAAAAGCTATACACAATCGTTAGAGCGAACAATGCGAGCATGTGTTGGTCGGCGTTCGGCGCGGTGCCAGATCGGATACACTTGTATGTCTCATTTATATCTAATCATTAGTAAAGAGAATTGTTTATTTCTTTTGTCTTTAAATATTTTTGTCTTTAAATATTTTTGGCTTTTAACTCTTTTGTCTGTTAATATTTTTGGTAGTGTTTCTGTAAAATTTTAGTTCAGATTAAATTATTTTGGATTATTTTTTATTTCCATAATATGTTATCCCACAAAGCCTCAATCCTAAAGAATCCTAAAGAACTCAACATTACTAATAGTTTCATAAAAGTGATCAAAGAAAAAAATCGAATTAATTTTAAATTTTAATCATAAATTAGGAAATATAATATAATCTATAGACCAAATTTACATTTACACGTACTCGACTCATTATTTTACTATTATTAATTTTAAAGACTTTACATATTAGGTAGTAGGTAACCAATACAAACGTATTGGTTACCAACACCATGGGACCTTGGGTCTCGATAAATGATACAATTATGTAGATATCTCTGAGTGTCATTTGAATAAGGCCGTCGAGGCCCGGTGGTATAAGGGTGTGACAGTAAACGTGACAATTGTGGATTCGATTCCTAATCGAAGGAACGAACTATATTTTTTTATATTTCTTCCCTCTGGTAACCAGGAAATCCTGCAAGTGTTCGGTGGAAATTAAGAACGGGAGTGTCTTAATGTCTTAACGATGGATTTCTCAGATTCTTTCTACATAAAATATGTATATTACTCTGAGTGACGTTTGAATCTATTTCAATTCCACAGGGCTTAAACTAGCTTTACGGTTCCACAATTGTGTTAATGTTTTATCTTAAACCCACGACTACGCCCACGCAGTCAAATGGTAATATTTATTTTGTATGATATATTAGGTGCCTGAAGTAACTCTGGTAGCATGTATAGTGAGTTACATCGAAACCAGTAATGTGATATAAAAATCAAAGCGCGGCGTTGAGTTCCGCACTCAACCAGCAACGCCTCCAGAATTTGCTGAAATATGGAGGTCTAAGACCTAGACTCCCTCTGCCTGCACTGCTATGTGCGGGATACAGTGTGACGCTTTCATCGATACATGAATAAATTGACGCAAAAATAATTCAATTTAAACAGTAATTCTTCAAATTTGGGCGTTCAATCTACACAAAGGTGTTGTCAAGTTGAAATTTTAAATTGAAAACGAGTAAAATATAAAAAATACTGCAAAATTTAAACCTTTTTTACCTTTGAAAACAGAGTATCAAAGATACTGGCTGAAGGTCACGTAAAAAGCATGAGGACCCCCCGAAGGGCATTTATGAAGAGGTTGAGGACAGTGGACGAGGCGAAAGAGGTATGTAGAGGCCGTAGCGTTTGGTGCTCCGTTTTCTCTGACTATCCCGCTAAAGATAAAGCGTGAAGCTAAGTAAGTTGGAAAATTTAAAGCCTGATTTCCACTGCGGGCGGAGCGGACCCATTAAGGACTACGTTGAACTCGCTAGAGTGAAGTGCATACTTGTAATTTCACCACTAAATACTCGAGTGGAATGGATCGCGCGAGCAGAAAGAGTTGAAATGAACTCGCTCAGTTTTAGGAAACGGAGAGAAGTAATTACAAACTACAAAGCTCCGTGTCGGTGGAAATGTAAACAACGTAAATAAGTTGTAACAAGCGTATAAAAATTTCCACGTAGCTCGATGAACGTATGGCTTAGTGGTCAGAGCGCCTGGTCGGTTTCCACGAGGCTCGGGTTCGAGTACCGCTACGTTAAAATTTTTATACGTTCTCTAAATAAGTATTTTTCTTTCCTAAGTGTGGAATAACACTTTAAAAATGTTTAAAAAAATGTGAACCTATTTTATTTAAGAAGAGCCTGTCATTTTTGTTTCCACATAGAATTCATTCTTAATACAAAAAAAAAATGTAGGTGTTATAAGTTTCTTTCCTGTGATTGAATATGTAACGAAATTTGACATAAAAATAATAATCTTTTCAATACTAGATATATGAGGTTTACTTTTATAAACAAATTATATGATGACTAGAAAATAATTAAATGCTGGTTCGCAATTAACTATTAAATGATAAAAAGGAAAGGGAGTCATCATTAATCTAAAAAATACTAAATACACATCTTTTTCTATACCAGACGTCATTCATTTCCTCGTGCTTGTAAGAATACAAAACTCGGTGTTTAGTTCCGCCAGTCAAGACACACAAAAAAAAAAAAACAAAAATTAAGCGAAACGCGAAGAACACAGTCGGTTCTTTTTGCAATAAGAGGTAGCTTGAAACTGAATAAAAAAACTCACATATTCAACTTTAAAAAATACAATACTACAGTGCCTATATAAAAATAATAAATAATAAACAAAGTAAGTAGAATATAAATTGCGTCCGCAGCCGAGGGATATCCCTTACCGCAACATCTAATTGCCTTTTCTAATTTCCCCAAAATCCTTAACGAAGTAATATAACATACATGTGCTTCAATGTTAAATAAGTCGTATAAATATTTCTTGTTTAGATTTAATGCTGAATGTAAATCGTAAAATAAGGAGTACTTTTTTCTACTTTTTAAGATTCATCTTATATATAACTAGAGGGCGCGCGCGGCTTCGCCCGCTTATTAGGAGTAAATTCTAAAAAAAACACGTGTTCAATAAAATATTTTTAACAGTCTGAATTTATTTTTTTATAAAAATCGGTGACAATTTAAAGATTTTCCCATATAAAATTTCAACTCCTTATTTGAACCCTTAGGGGGTGAATTCTTAAACACCATGAAACACGTGTTCATTGAAATATTTTTAAGAGTCTGAATTTCAAATTTTATAAAAATCGGTGCAGATAATTTTTTTTTCCATACAAACTTTCAACCCCTATTTCATCCCTTAGGGTTAAAATTTTTAAAATTCCCTTCTTAGTGGATGTCCAGAATATGAAAATAAACATCTGCCCAAATTTCACGTTTTTACGCACAGCGGTTACGGCTCTGCGTGCGTCTTACCTCAGTCAGTCAGCACAAGTCCTTTTATATATATAGATTAGTAGTAAACTTATCGAAGTTTTTTAACGTAACCTGTGTCTGGGAAAATTAAGATTAAAAAAAAAACAATTCTATAGTCGAGCACATCTTAACTGCGTAATTCAGTTAGGAGAATAAAAACCAGTTAACTGCTAAACGGAATAACCTATCAAGGGTTCCAAATATATGGATAGTAGGTCAAATGGAAATTTGAAAAATTTTAATTGGCATATACACTTATTTTGTATGAAACTTACAAATATAAATTTATAATAATTTGCTTCTATGATATATCTATAAATATCCGTTTTCCGGATTTTTCCTTTATTTTTATTGTACGTTCTCACTTAGTGCTCCAATTTTATAGTTGCAGGTCCATGGACAGTAGGGGTATTATGGGCTAAATTACGCGGCAATTTTCATGCAAAATGCAGCAAAAACGATATACAAATATTCATATCTTTTGATTGTGTCAACTTAAAGGCTTGATTCTTTTAAGCTCACAAGGATCCAACAACAAAGTGATCCTATAAAGATTTTTTTCAGGTACGAAGTACTATATTTACTTGACTGTACTGTACACGAAAACTACACGGCGCTACATATAAAAGAAAAAATAAAAAAAATAAATAAATTTTACATAAACATGCAAGAAATACAGTCAGTTTCGATAACGATCTCACACTCACAAATAGGGAACAACGTGACACGTATTTGGCAGCTCAAATGAAGTGTTCGCATTCAAACGTCGAGCGGATCGAGGGGGTGAGTCACAATGCTCTTGATTGGACATGAATTCCACGCTAATTTAACCCCAAAATACACTATATGTGAATATCTGATTTTGTCTTCCTCAATTTATTAGATAAAATATTTTGTCTCATAGATCTCGTTATGAGAGCGAAAAATTCAATAAAAATAAATCAGCTTCACGCTGTATCCCGCACACAGTAGGATAGGCAGAGGGAACCTAGTGTTAAGACACTCCGTTCCCCACTTTCTGCCGAAATCTGGAGACATTGCGTGTTAAGTGGCAGAATTGAAAATATTAAATATTTCATTTCCTCAAATGGGATTTGAACCCATTACAATCGCGTTTGCAGCCGCACGTTCTGCCCGTGCACCTCGCCTGGCCTCAAGCCAAGCTCAGCTAAATACTTTTGGGAATTATTAATCATATACAGTGTACACATGAAACATATTAATATTTAAAATCTTTTTACAAAGCAAACTGACGCGCTGTTTATTGAAAATGTTCAAGGAAATGTATAAGATTTTTTATGAAAGGAATTGATAACGAGGGAAAATCTTTTTATGTTTTTCCTTTATCTATAATGATAAAAGTTCTTATTTTAACCTTAAACAGATGCTTTTGATTCAATAAATGAATGAAAATGACAGTGAAAGATTATGAATAAAATCTTTGACATATTTTAAGGTCTCTTTTTGTATGGAAAATTCAATATAATATAGCAGCCTAGATAAAAAAGTATTGTACATTTTTAAATGTTTGTTGATTGGATGGCGGAACCTAACGCTACATTTAACGCCATAAGGAGACCGAGAGAACGAATATTTTATATATAACTACTAATGAAATATATAGAGTATATATTTCAGTAGAAGTTGAACTCACTAATCAATAAGCATACCGTTTTGACTGTTCCATCTTTAACTGTTAATTAAAAAAATACACAAATAATAATATCAATGACTAAATATGATCTCTAGGTGAGACTATAGTGGCGCAGGGACACAGGCGTGCGACTGTAAGCAAGACTGACCGTTGGTTTGATTCCCACTCGAGGAAATAAAATATTTAGTATTTTCATTTTATCGCTGTGCTAGCGAGGCAAATCGTAGCGTTGAGTTTCGCCAATCAACACGAAATGTTTCTAACATTTGGCGGAAACTGTTGAATGGCTGCTGAATGAAATGTATTAATAGGAACAAAGTGTCTTAACACTAGGTTTCCGAGTACTTCTGGCTATCTTGCTATGTACCGGACAGCGGAAAGCTAAAAAATAATATCAATATTATAAAGACAGAGCTTGGTGTTAAGTTTCGTCACTCAACATGCAATATCTCCATTTCGCGCAGAAAGTAGAGAACAGAGTGTCTAGATCACAATTTCTCTCTGTCTACCTTAATATATGCGAGATACAGCGAAAAACTAAAAAAATATAAATATATAGAAATTATAAAAAGAATAAAATCAATATACTACATTATAAGGCTGTTAAACAAATTGAATATATAAAAACTTATAATAATAATTGAATAAGATATTTTCCGCTGTTCAAGGCACCCCTGCTCCCAAGGGATGGACGCAGAACGTTTTTTAAAAGGAAATATGCTTCAAATTCTTGTCACAAAATATAATATATTTAGGATACGACAGAATTTCTATATAAATAAAATTTTACTACTACATGATTTACTATATTTAGAGGTCGTCGTGGCGGAGGCTCAAGTGTGGGACTGTAAACATGGCGGTTATAGGTTCGATTCTTACTGAGGGCAATAAATTAATGAATATTTTTATTTTTTTGCTCTGGTAACGAGGTCAAGCGCGGAGCTCAGTTTCGCCCGTCAATACACAATATCTCAAGAACCCGGCAGAAAGTGGGGAATATAATGTCTTAATGTAATAAATAATTGTAATGTAATAAATTGGTAATTACCAAAGTCAAGTTATTGAGTATTAATCTGGCTGAAGGTCTTGTTTTAACTGAAACACATAAAAAAATAATGTTAAACATCAATAAAGACAAAGCGCGTCAACCGTTGCTTATTGCAAGAACTATATTATAATAAAGTAAAAACGTGTGTCTGTATTTTTAATAATTTATAACATCTTCTGAATTACTGGACGGTTTTAAATGAAAAAAAATATAATAAAATCCACGTGAACGGAGTTGCTGGCAGTCACTACTTAATAATAAGTTTAATATGTAATATGAGTAGTAGAATTTCGTACACGCTTCTATCAAGCTTATTAAGAATTTATTGAGAGTTTTTATTATCTATTTTTTAATCAACTCCACGCGCAATAATTCTTAAATTCCATCACTAGAATTTTATATTAAAAAATCGACAGACAAAATACGTTATACGTTATACAACATAACTGACCAAAATATTACAAAAAAACCACCCAAAACTTTTTTCAAAGTAATTTAACTATAAAACATAACTTAAAAATCGCGTTCAAATCACATTCCACTTAGATTTCCATAACTATACTGATTCCAGGCACTTCCAGTTGTAATTGGCGCTACCCGCGTCACACCCTCGTCAAACGGATGGTTCTGTATGAAATATTCGCGAGAAATTGCCTTTCTGATGCCGCGTGGCCGTCAATAAGATTTACTGAAGGCAGTGTGGGTTTATTTCTATAGAATTATGCATTCGATGACTTTTGATGTGTATTGGTTGGTTTGGCTGGTTGCGATGTGTGGTTGTGGGTTCGTTTTGTATTTGGGGGAAAATATTTTGAAATTTATAACTAGGACTGAGGCCAGTCGTGGCGCAGTGGCACAAAGTGTGACTGTATAATCGACTGGTTGTGGATCCCCACTCGAGGAGATGCGATATTTACTTAAATTTATATTTCCATTTCTACGCTCTAGTGTCAAGGCAAAGCGCGGCGTTGAATCCTGCCACTCAACACGCAATACCTCCAAAATTCGGCAGAAAGTGGGGAACGGAGTGTCTTAACACTAGGTTCCCTCTGCCTACCATGCTGTGTGCGGGATACAGCGTGAAGCTGATTTTTTTTTACTTGAATAAAAGACGTGTTGATTGCTTGGTAGTTTATTGGGCACTGATTGAAAGCTTGTATAACAACTTTTGCATAAATGTATATATATCGCGTAGCTGTTTTAAAGAAATATTAACAAATTGAACGCACACTCTTCATATTATTTTATAAAATGCTATATCCATTAATGTCACTGGGCCAGAGAGTTGTCTAAAATATTCTAATAATTTTCTTACTATCCCTAAAGTTCTGCCAGAAAAATATGTAATATAATCTATTATTTAAATATTTAATACTTTAATTTCCTCGTTCTGGTAACGAGACAAAGCGCGGCGTCGAGTTCCGCCACTCAACACGCAACGCCTCCAGAATTCATCGGAAAGTGGGAAACATAAGTCTTTTAATTGGAACAGAATATCTTAACACTAGGTTCCCTCTGCCCACACTACTATGCATGCCTGTTAAAAAATAATAACATAATTAAAAAGCTTTTGATTACTTAAAAAAAAAATGTATCACCAAACAAACATCTTTTCTTCCGTTTAAAGCAAAATGATAAACAAATTGACACTCTACATAAAACCCATATATACATATCAGTATATCTATTAAAAAAACATGTCACATTTCCTTACTCTCTTTCCTTACACCAATAGCAATTAGCGAACGTCAGCACGAGTCAAAACCCTGTCATGTTCAATTTTCCAATCAAATGGGTAGCGAGGTTCCCACCTGTCCATTGATTTTCGCCCCATTTGAAACACCGAATCCATGTCAAGGCTGGAATGTTTGAAGCTTATTCTCAGTTCGTCACAAATAGGTTTGTATAACATATACTTATATATTATACATAATATCTAACATTGTTAATATAATTAAAATGATTAGTTGATTGAGCCAGTCGTTGTGCAGGGGCTCAAACGTGTTATAGTGTGGGCTTGACAGGTCGTGGGTTCGATTCCCACTCGAGAAAATTATATATGTAATTATTTCATTTTCTCGCTTTGGCAGCAAGTTCACTCAACTAACCAATGCCTACCCGGACACATACGGGATATACCGCGAAGCATCTTTTCGAAAAATATTTTTTTTTGGCGTTTTTTATAAGCCTATTTTGATATTTTATTAAAAACTTTTGATATTGTTATATTAATATTTTTAATGATTATACAAAATATTAAATTATAAAAGCTTTGCTATTTTTCAACGATAATAACGAAGTAATGAAGATATAAAAACATCGAGCTTAAGGTATTACTATTAAAAATATATTAAATTTCGCAATTAATCTCTTAATCACTATAATCTTAGCCCATTATAAAATATAAAAGAAGTTTTTATATATTTAGGGTTACGTTTTCTACTAAAAGAAGTTTTTGTATATTTAGGGTTACGTTAAAAATAAATCCGGAATTCTTATAAAATCACTTTGTTGTCTGTGTGTCCGTTTGTCAAGCCTATTTATCGTAACATCGCGTGGAGCTATCAAGAATGTAATTTATATCAAATATTCAGATCTATAGTTTCTTGGAGCACAGAAAAAAATCTTAAAAAAAAGCAAACAAGTCAACGCAAAACAAAGGATAAGAGCATTTATGCATCATGTTTGTGTGTATGTATTTTGTATAAAATTACTACGCCACCAATCTCTATAGGGTACTTCCCGTGGACCTACAGCTATGAACAGTACAGGTTCCTACTAGACTAGACGGATAAGACGGATAGCTAGTAGTGGTATCAAAAATTTAGAAAAAATGAAATCTACTGAACGAAACACGCTGGTAACAGTCGCTTGTGCTATGCCCACATGCCCACTATGAAGACGATTTTATAAGATGTGGATTGATATGTAAAACATCAACGTTGAGTTCGGCTACTCAACAGGCGACGGTATCGAAAATTGCTCTGAAAATAGGGAACAGAGTGTCTTAACACTACCGCATTCTCTCTACTGCTCAAAGCCAAAAAAACGTAAAATTAAATGTAAATAGTTATTTTATAAAAATGTAAGTAATATAACTGATTGAACCAACGTCCAAACATTCATAACATTAATAATAAAAATATATATTATAAATTATATATTATGAATTCATTTCCATCCAATTACGGAATTATACGACAAATGAGAGCGCACTTCTTTATGTATGTACTCCCGTTTCTATATAAGAAATCGTTGGTGTCTCATTAAAATGTACGTTCGGGCGTCGTTCATAATCGTACGTAATATAATATATTTATTATTTAGACAAGTTGTTAGAAACATCATTATTTGATTTATGATATATTTTTTTTCATAAAATTTTTGTATTGACTGACATTTTTGTAGCGTAATTGGATGGTGTTTTGCTATATATAATAGTTTTAGCGTTGTCCCGCATATAACAAGTTAGGTAGAGAGAACCTAGTGTTCCTTTCTCTGTTTTCCGTCCGAAATCAAGATACCACGTACCACAGGGTTAAATTAAATAAAAAAATCTTTAAGAATAATACTTGTTTGAGGTCAGTAATAGTAGTGTAAGAGTTAATATTTTCATTTCTTTGCTCTAGTAACTAGGCAAAGCTGCGGCAATTTCCGCCACTCAACACACATTGACTAGAAAATCCGGCAGAAAGTGGGGTGAAAGGAGTGTCTTAACACTACATTCCTTCTTTCTAACCTACTGAGTGCGAGATAAGGCGTGAAGCTGATTCATG
>DWQW01011106.1:0-11661 GCA_018249695.1 Heliconius erato demophoon
AAATACTACTAAAGGTTAAACAACTTTGAACTTTATCGCCAATACATACGACTCGATTTCGAAATGAGGCGTGTGCGGCGGTGTTCCTTTGATAGGTTTATGTGTGCGTGCGTCATCCTTACAAATGCCGTTTTGTTTTAAAATGACAGTTTTATTATTTATATTGTTTGAAAAAAAAACTTATTCATTTTTGGGAATTTATTTTTTTCTGAATTATATTAGGCTTTTATAGAGTAGTTAAAACTGTGGTTTCATTTAATGTGGTGCTGACACTTCCACCCTGTATAAAAATTTATATATTATTTTATGTAGTAATAAAATAACAAATTTGATCTTGCATATCCCGCCTGAATTGAAAAAATTAAATAGTCCAAGCATCTATGTAGCTCGCACAAGGGCAAGGGCAAGTAAGCGAGCAGAAAGCTAGTTTATCTGTTAGAACATACACTTAAAAAATCTAGTAAAGACTGTATGTAAAATTTACTAATTAAAAAAATAACGATTGATAAATGAAGCCTTTGTAGGGCAGTGTATATTGATTATGAACGCGACGGTGGTGGGTGGGCAGGTTCCCTGTGCCTACTTAGCTATGTGCAGGAGTTAAGTAAAAAAAATATAATAATAGACTTACTCCTAGGAATGCACTTCCACACAGCTTTCTTAGCTCCGTTTTTAATACAAGCATTATTATAACGGTCATCTTCCTCATTGTGACTAAAAGTTGAAATATGGTAATTTATGTAATTAATAAAACATAACTTTGTTTTACAATATATTATTTAAATCTCAATAATACGTGTACTAGTAAAAACCTACATAAAGATTCGTTTTTTTTTACGATTTTCTTTTAACAAATATCTTTCTGTCTTGAATTTGTGTCGTAAATTGATCCTGTCGCGTCTGAGAAGGTCCTAGCGCAAGAGTATAAGCGTGTGACTGTAAACACCACGATTGTGGGTTCGTTTTCTACTCTAGTGAGTGAATTGTTAGATTTTTTCATATTCTCGCTTTAATAACAAAGCAAAACGCGGTGTTGAGTTCCGCCACATAACACACAATACTTTGAGAATTCGGCGGAAAGTGGTAAACGAAAGTTAATTGAAACGGAATATCTTAACGCTAGGTTCCCAGGTTCCATCTGCCTACTCTGCCATGTTCGAGATAAAACGTAAAAAAATATCAATTACAAAAAATGTTTACACTTTTTTACAAAATCAACGTAAAAAAGTGTACTTATAGGAGAATAGTGGAAGCACGAAGACGAAGCACACTACGTTTTCTACTATTTTCCTATAAAAAGTTAAATAATATATACTTTCCTTACTACCTACGGGAGGTATGAAAACCAAAAAAAAAATTTTTAACTATTACCTGTGAGTACCAGAGACTACATAGAAATTTTTCGCATCCTCTATACAAGCGGCGGAGGTTAGTATGTATTGCTCGTGCACTATAACTCCACCGCACAGCCAACGACGGTAGTTTGAAAATTTTGGATTATGTGTGGGTAGTTTTAAATAAACCTTAAAAATAAGTGTAACAAATTAAACAATACTAGAACACCATATAAATAAGGAATTGGACAGAAATCAAATCAATAGCTAAACTAAAAAAACTAACCCCCAAGCCAATTTATGTCAAGATCGAGTCGAGGTATTGAGCTGAAATGATTAATTATCCAGGTTTACGGTTCTTTTGAGCACTAAAAATTAGCTTCTAAATCTAAGCAATCAAAAGACACGAATGATTATTCGTATATGCATTTAAATTTAATATTTCCACGCAATCTTAATAGAAGGGCAGACATACAGACAGACAAATAACAAAATATAGCATATAAGAATTCTGTTTTTTATTTTTATTTTGAGATACGAATCCCTAAAACACTATAATGTACACTGAATTCAAGTAATATTTAAAAGTATTAAATGTAACTATGTTTACATCATTAGAGATCAAATACATAAATCAGCTTCACGCTGTATCCCGTACACGGCAGGGTAGGCAGAGCGAACCTAGTGTTAAGACACTCCGTTCCCTACTTTCTGCCAAATTCTGGAGGCATTGCGTGTTGAATGGCAGAACTCAACGCCGCACTTTGCCTCGACACCAGAGCGAAGAAATGGAAATATAAATTTAAGTAAATAAATTGGAGATCAAATATTACTCTTTAATCTGTATTTACATACCATATAAGGTCTGTTGTTGCCAGATTGTTCTCCATTAATAATCCTCCTGGTTTTGTTTAAAATTCCTTCGATTTGAGTGACATTAGTGTTTAAAAGTATATTTTTTGTATCCAACGGCAAACTTTTTGCATTAAGCAGCTCTACATCTGCAATGAAAAGAAATAAAATTACAACTTTGCACAAGTTACAAAAAATAAGAAAATATTACAGAATTTCACAATATTTATAGGCACATAGCGTGTTCAAAGGCGGAATTCAACACCGCGCTTTGTCTTGTTGCTAGAAATATGAAAATTACTGATTTTTAAGAGTTGGAATCGAATCCACGACGGCCGCGTTCACAGTCAGTCGCTATGCCGCTGCGCCACGACGATTTCAACAAAATAACTTATATAAGGATTAAAAATAGTGTTCAATTCATACCGCTTATAATGAAAAGTATTGATATAAAGAAATTTTCTATGCAGTTTCGACTTTTTACATTACATATACATAGCTTCATAGTTGTAAAAAAATATGGTTTCGTATAAGATTAACTTCATATGGACATGGTTACTTAAGATATTGATTAATTTCAAATACTAACTATAATGGTATGATCGATTTTATGCATTAAAATATTTAATGTGTTTTTTTCTTTTATTTTCTAACATAGAAGTTTTTATATGATTAATTTAAAATTATACAGCTACCAAAACTTTATTATTTATATGCTTATGATTAATTCCCACCGCTCCATTTTACGGATTTTTCTTAAGATCCTGGGATAAGTGGCGGAACACAACGCCACGCCTTGTTTTCTAGTCTAGTCGGGAAAGTGCAAAGTAAATATAAAGTAGAATGTAAACATTTCTCCAAGTATTTATCTCGGAAACGCATGATTTAAATATTTGGTATTAGTTTTAGCTTAATACCTGATTAACTAATAATAAATATTTATATCTACCGTAGATTTATTTTACCCTTTTTGAAGTTCGATAGTTTCTATGCCTTAAGTAGAAATAGCAAGCTTCTGAGTCAACGTAATCAAAAGACACGAACATATATGCATCGTTTTTGCTCGATTTGAAATTCACAGCGCTATGAAAATAGGGTACCTAAATAAGGTACTTCCCATGAACCTGCAGCTACGAAATTTGATAAATTTTTTTTCACTTTGACCTACAATCCTGCAATAGTTTAAGACTCGTCGGTGGGCGAGTCTGACTCGCACTTGACCGGTATCATTTTATATTAACATCACTTTAGCAATTAAATATTAATTTAACAAGTAAATATAAATATGTACTTTAATTAAATTTTAATTAAAAAAGGTAACACGACGGTTGTGCATTCGATTCTTACTCGAGGGAATAATTGTGTGCGGGATACAGCGTGAAGCTGGTTTTTAAATTGTTTCTTAAAAATACCGAGCTCCTATGAAAAAGATTATATAATTTAAAAAAGATTATTTTTGTTGATTGTCTGATTGTCTTCTAACATGATGAACCAATGCCACCAACTTCGATTTTTACCCGACTGCGGGGAAGACCAAAAAGAGGGTTATATTTTTAGCATTCATACGTATGTCCGTTCCTTTATTCCTTTTTTACTGTTAAACCAGTGAACCGATATTGATACATATGGTGATATATATTGAAGGCGCAAATGTTATATGAATATGAGTAGTATATATATGTATGTATAGTATAGTTGATGGTTAACTGTCTTATGTGCTTTTTTACATATGTATGATCCCATTGTCTATAAAAAACAGATTGCACTAGTAGTCAAGTCGGTTATTAAAAAAAAAACATTTAATATAAAAAATATGTATATTTTATTTTGCTTGACGATTACTTGCACTTATAAGATACCTAATAGCGTCCTTTAATTCCTTACATCTGTCTATCTATCTATGTACTTCTAAGATTCTGCATCCTTCATTTCGTAACTAAAAATATAACATGTATATATAAGTATACTTGTATATAATTAATAAAAAAAATCTACTTCACGCTGTGTCCTGCAATTAATAACATTAAATATAATATTCTAGAGTGGGAATTGAACCCACAACCATCGCGTTCACAGTCATACCATTTATTGTATTCAATTAGTAAATATTGACATAAAATATTTAATAAAAAACGCTACAGTCATTATTACCTAACATTTGTCCAATTATAATGCGTTTCAACAATCTTCTTCTTTCCTGATTGCCATAATCTTCTACATGTTACCCTATAAGTCAAATAAAAAAAAATATTAAATCAGCTTCACGCTGTATCCCGCACACAGTTGGGTGAGCCGAGGGAACCTAGTGGTAAGGCACTCGGATTCCCACTTTCAGTTGAATTCTGGAGGCATTGCGTGATAAGTGGCGAAACTCAACTTTGTCCCGACACCAGAGCGAAGAAATGAAAATATTTTTTTTCCTCGAGTGGGGATTGAATCCACAATCAGTCGATTTTTTGCGCCACGACTGGCTTCTCGTTAAATCAAAAGGAAATACTTATTATTAACTTACTTAAAAAAATACAAAATAAAAAATAAACATACTCCTTATCCTTGTTGATAGCGCAATTGATGACATTTCGGTACTTCCACACGCTGGTGTAGAGGAAGGGTCCGTGGCACTTGCGGGTGACCTCCGTGCTCATACACGCCGATATGACTCCTATCACCACCGAGTTCTTCCCGCGGCCTCCCACCAGCGGACCGCCGTGGTCGTTCTGACGCCAAATTATTATATTCAATTATTATTACCAGCTTTACGCTGTATCTCGCATTCATAATAGCAGGGTAGGCTGAGGGAACCTAGTTAAGTTATCCTCATATATCTATTTTTGAGATATCGCGTGTTAAGTGTTGGTTCTCATCGCCATGCTTTGTTTTAATGTTAAAACGGGGAAATGAAGGTAATTATATCTCTCGAGTAGCAAAAGTTAAGTAGGCAGAGGAAACCCGGGAATCTAGTGTTAAGACACTCCGTTCCCATTAACAAACTTCTATTTTCCACTTTCCACTGAATTCTTGGGGTTAAGTGGCGAGACTCAATGCTGAGCTTTGTCTTGTTACCAGAGCGAGGAAATGAAAATATTAAATACTGCATTTCTTCGAGTGGGAATCGAACCCACAGCCTGTCGCGCCTACAGTCGCACGCTTGTGCCGCTGCACCACAATTGGCCCCCGATAAGATCTTACATCTCATTTTACAACTCACTTCACAAAATCCACCCGATAGTTGCTTAGATCTGCGCGCGTCGCTATAATGCCTCGCTGAATGTATTTCTAGAGGCAGTTCTTTGAAGAATCTACGTGCTTTCGGTTGTTCTTGTTCATCTGAATAAACCAGCTCTTTACAGTTTATTTCTTCTTCCTTTATTTGTTTATCGAAAAATTATAATATTGTTATTTCATTATAGATTAAATTGAGAAATATTTTTTTATTGATATTTAAAGATACATAGCTATAGTATAGATATAGAAGTGCAGACCACAAATTTCTGAATAAATATAATTGGGTTTGATATTTTCTAGAAACTCTCTCTCTTTTTGAAACGCATATTACATTACTTATTTAAAATATATTTTTTATTTAAACATTTTTGTTCATCGGTCTACTGTCTAGCATGGTAAATTGGCGGAGATCCCATATGTAATGTCCTTATCACAATCACATACACATCAAAATTATAATTGAAAAGTAAAGCAAAATTTTTCTTAAATTACTAATTCTAGACTTGAATTTAAAATAAAGAAATTTGGTCAAAGTTAGGAAAACAAAAACTACATTTACCATACACAATGCTCCATCATTGCTAACATCGTCTTTGGCGCATATCATGTTCTGATCAATAATGTAGTGGTAGCGGTCGGGCCAACGCTTCTTGCAATTGCTCTTGGATATTAGTACGACGTCGGTCTCCAGGAGCAAAGGAGAATTTGCAGATCTTTCATGTGTCTAGAATTTTTATTGTATTTGGTATTTATATATTGTAAAAGATTTAGTGAGATGGAAGAAAGGCCTCATTTGATTTTTGAAAACACTACATCGATAGTACTGTAAGAAGGTCACGTAAAAAGTATGAGGAATCCCAGAGGACTGTATGAAGACGTTGATGACAGTAGAAGACGCGGAAAAGGTAAGCGGAGACCGTGGCGTTTGGCGCAACGTGATCTTTGGCTAGCGCTCTAGGGATGGATAACAACAGCAACCAAACATTATAGAATAATTTTTAAATGTATTAAGCATATATTTGGTATATGTTTAATAAATTTTATTTGATTTTATCAGACGTGTTTGAAAGAAAAAAGTCAAAAATACAAGGACTCAAAGTTACTGAGTTCTTGGTGAATTACAACTTTATAGTTTTCCTATTCTCTCGGTAGCATAGTCACCAATAGTCACCATTGTTCTACAATATTAATATCTTTAAGATAAAACTAACATATGAAACTACTATGAACTAATAATAAATATATATTATAATCTGACAGATTTAAATACTTTTTACGGAAGTAATACATTATTGATTTGGAATAGTACATTGAAATCTTACCGAATCAAATTTATCGATGGACCCCCACCCGGCAATAGATGCTACAGTTCCAGAAGATTCTAAATCCTCAGATCGATCGTTAAAAGCGATCATACTGGGTTTGAAGTCACAACCACGAATACGACGGTTGAAATCGAAATCACTATCTACTTTGACAACTGCTATGTCGTTTTCCATCCAACGTATGTTGTCAAAGGCTTTTCCATCAAATACGTAATCTTGAAAATTAAATATTACATATACGAATACATTATAAACTCTCTAACATTGGAAATGTGAGTATGTAGCATGATGGCTGTAGATTCCATTCCCAATAGATATTTCGTCGCTTTGATAAGAAGACAAAACGCGGTGTTATGTTTCGCCATTCAAAACCGAATGGTTCGAGAGTTACTGGATGGAGTCTGTTAACATTAGTTTTCCTCTACCTTCCCTGCTATATACTATAATGAGGTATGAAATACATATTTAAATATTTTCATTTCCACGCTCTGGGACGAGGCAAAGGCGGCGTTGAGTTCCGGAGTGTCTTAACTCTTTCCTTTATTCCCTCTGCCTACCGTGCTATGCGGGACACAGATTGAAGCTATAATAAAAATATACAAAGTGCAAATATGAATACATATGGTGAATTTGGTTAGAGAAAATAATATATTTTGCCTACAACTTTACCATAAGTCAAAGTAACAAAAATCTCATTTTTTTGTTGACTTTACAAAATGAGGCACTTCTTTTGAATTGAAATAAAAAAGAAATTAATTTTGACTAGTATTAGTCATCGTTTTGTACTTGAGTCTCTTTACAATCTAAATGCTGAATTTGAGACATTGCAACGAATAACTACATCTTACCTTTTGGTATACATTTCCAAACAGCTTTTTTTGCACCATTTTTGATGCAATCATTTTCTGTGTTTCTAGGTAACCACCTGTTGTATATTTGACACTTAAATATTTAACAATCAGAGTGTATGGTTTATTGAACTTTATTTTAATGACAAAATATTGTAGGAAATTTTAACTAGACGTCGACCTCCGTGGTAGGGGCACAAGTGTTTGACTGTTAACGCAACGGTTCTGTGTTCAATTCCAACTCGGGGGAAAGGAAATATATAAATTTCCACTACATTTCCATGCTCTGGTAACGTGACGTTGAGTTGCTAGATACATGCAAAGCCTCCATACAATTCCGCTGAAAGTGGGCAACGGAAGTGTTTTAACATTAGGCACCCAGGTTCCCTCTGCCTACTTAGCAAAGTGTAACTTAAATAAAGCTAAATGACAAGTAAAACGTAGAGGCCAGTCTTGGCGTAGGGGACTGGTTGTGGGTTCGATCCCTACTTGAGGAGATGAAATATTTACTTAAATTTATATTTCCATTTCATCGCTCTGGTGTCGAGGCAAAGCGCGGCGTTGAGTTCTGCCACTCAATAGGCAATGCCTCCAGTATTCGGCAGAAAGTGGGGAACGGAGTGTGTTAACACTAGGTTCCCTCTGCCTAACCTGCTGTGTGAAGGATACAGCGTGAAGCTGATAACAAGATAAAACAGTAAAAAGTCAACAGTTACTTATGCGTCCCTGAGATCACGTAGAATTGTTGGACGTCTTCTATACATGCTGCAGATGTGAGTATATACTGCGGATGTATTATGACACCCCCACAGAGCCAGTTGGGTTCCTTTAACACTGCGTTTGGTGCTGGGCGCAGGTATACCTTGTAAATGTCAACAAATACTTTATTGATAAATATTTATTTAAAAAACGTATAATTTTTTTTAACGTAGACTCGAACCCGCGCCTCCTGGAAACCGACGACTAAGTGTTGTTGTTTGTATTTTTTTTTTGTAAAACTTTCCAATTATTAGATATATTTTCATTGGGTTGCAATAAAGAAATTAAAAACCCGATTTAGTTTTATTTTTTCACTACCCATTACAGAAAGGTCTCATTTTTCTTTAGTGAAACTCCAAATTAAGATACACCGTAATTTAAAAACCACGCGTTGGTAGAATTACCTCTAAATTATTTATTTCGAGAAATCGTACTGTTCATAAGTTGCGTAAGTGACGCATTACAACACTAATCATTTAAGTACTAAGTGGTTAAGTGAATCAAATTTGGGAAATATAGTAACGAGGCAAAATGTGGCGTTGAGATTCGTCACTCAACACGCGATTACTCCAAAATTTGGTGGAAAGTCTGAATGGGATCGGAGTGTCTTTACACTCCTGGGTTCCCTCTGATAACCCCATGCGTGTGATACCAAAAATTTTTTTGATTAGCTTCACGCTTTATCCTGCACACAGTAGAGTAGGCAGAGGGAACCACCTAGTGTCAAATCAAAAAACTACGTGGTTACAAGTGAGTGTATACTTTTCTTACCATATAAGGCCTTGTTTCACCAACCTCGATGCCCTTTAATATTCTTCTTGTTAGATTTAATGATACAGTATTTTCTTTTAGAGTTATGTTTTGAATGCATTCTAAAAATTTACAGAAAATTATGTAAACAATTCACTCCAAGAATAAAAAAACTATCATTTTCTACAAGCAGTCAAAACTCCTCACGTAGAAAACTAAAGCTTAATTTGTTTATAATTTTCTTAAATTCCTGTAGGGAAACGTGAATCTAATTGTCGGAATCATAGAATTTCGAACAAACAACTAAGAAAATTGATAAAGTATAATAATATTTTATAAAAAAAAACTTATAATGAAAAATTTTAAATACTTTTTTAGTTACATTATTTTTAATTTTATTTTTGTAATATTCGAAGAGATTTATAGTTTAGCTTGAGTGTTACATTACATTTATAAGAAAAAAAATATATATATCTAACATATTTAAAATACTTACCTTTCCCGGTTATGAAAAAGGAAATAATTAAAACTAAAATTTTATTTTTTATCATCTCTCATAAAAAAATTATATACGTTCTCTACGTTTGAGCATCAAGCAAATTCATTTCACGCTTGACATATGCTTATTAGTAGATACGCGTCTAACAAACGTTAAGTCTTTATTTTAAAATTGATATATTCTGAAATAAGTTTTAAATACAAGTGTGTTGGTATAAATTAAAATTTCTAAAGTATATTTTCTTGAAAGAGAAACTTTAGGAACTTAGTGTTAGGACACTCCATTCCCTTTAAGACACCTCCTATCCCCACTTTCTGTGGAGTTCTCGAGGCATTATCTCGATTGTATTGGCGGAACTCAAAACAGTGATTTCCCTCGTTACCAGAGCAAGGAAATGAAATTTTAAATATTTCATTTTCTCTAGTAGGACTGAACTGAACCCACAACCTGTCAAGTTTACAATCATACGCTTGTGTCCCTGCGCCAAAACTGGCCAGTAACACAATTAAACTCTGTATCTCGCTTTTATGCTCACGAGATTTTTATAATACAATACAGAATAAAATATTATAAGTAATAACAACATAAAAATAAAAATATATTATAATTAAAATACATGACATTTATTTTAATGTTTATAATTACAATAAAATAGAACCCAGTCTTGTTACACACAGTACTGACATAAATGTATAACTTAAAAAAAGGAATCAAGAATGTTTAGAACTTTATAATGTAGGTAAAGCACCAATAGATGGCGATGTTAACCGTTGTAACTACTCGTCGCTAGATGTCGCTTAACACATCACA
Source organism: Heliconius erato demophoon (assembly GCA_018249695.1). NCBI lineage: Eukaryota > Metazoa > Arthropoda > Insecta > Lepidoptera > Nymphalidae > Heliconius > Heliconius erato. The sequence goes on from DWQW01011106.1 coordinate 10,403, forward strand.
CATTTGATTGGGGCAAATATATAACATGAATTATGTATAAAGAAAATATATAAATTAATAGTAGTAATAGTTAGTAGTAAATATCATTAATCAACAATTGCGCGTGTCTTGATGCGGCGTCTGACAGTAAACGTGGCGGTAGTGGGTTGGATTCGCACTCGGTGTAATAACTTATTTTCATTTCCTAATTTTGGGAAGAGAGCAAAGCGCGGTGTTGAGTTTCACCACTCAAAATGCAATGTCACGCATTTCGGTTTTGCGTGGGAAACGAAGTGTAACATTAAGTTCTCTCTGCCTGCCCTACTCTATGCAACAATATGTAACAATAGAGTAAAATAAATAAACAATAATATAAAATTAAAAAAAATAAAATTAAATTAAATTAGCTTCACGCTGTATCCCGCACACAACAGGGTTGGCAGAGGGAACCTAGTGTTAAGACACTCCGTTCCCCACTTTCTGCCGAATTCTGGAGGCATAGCGTGAACTCAATAATAATATAAAAGTGAGCAATAAATGAACAATGAATGAAAATTAGCAATAAATGAATGTGAGGAGAATTTACATCATATCAGTACTAAATGAATAGTTGACGGATTGATTAAACGTCCGTTCGTCTGGTAATAATTTGGTAATCAGATCTAATTGCTATTGTATAATGGTGTACCTAGAGATATTTTTCTGAGAGGGTCTAGACTGGAGCATCCAATAGATTTGTTCGCGTGAAGGTTTTTTTTTTATTTTTTCGGAGTTTTTTGTTATTAAGATTTGTGGCTCTGGTGTGAGCACAGACCACCTGGTCTTCCATTGCCATTCTATGCGTATAATTGGCGTATGCTTCTTTCTATAGCTATATACTACACTTAATAACGTATAACAATATTTTTTATTTTATCTACCTTATACAGATATAATTGTTTAATTATATTTACCATTTCAATTTACAATAGAATATGCGTACAAAGTTATTATTATTAGGGTGGGCAACATGCACACACCCTAATAACTTTTTAAGAATATTTTCCCTCTTTACTCCCGGCTGTTCCCAATTTTAATAAACATAGGTATAGGTACCGGTATAACACAATAATAAGTTCTTTAATAAGTTCTTTGATTTTCACGATTATTACACATCTCTATATATAATAAGACAGTAAAAATATTTTGTCTGTACATTTAGTAATTTTGACTGAAATGGATAGAGGGACACTTAAAAAGACTAATAGAAAGCAAAAAGATTTTTTTTTAATTTCTTGTCT
>DWQW01011107.1:0-11661 GCA_018249695.1 Heliconius erato demophoon
ACACACACACACACACACACACACACACACACACACACACACACACACACACACACACACACACACACACACACACACACACAGAGAGAGAGAGAGAGAGAGAGAGAGAGAGAGAGAGATAGAGACACACACATACTGTATTAATAAAAGTCTGCAATAGTATCTACTTCAAATATGTCTTAAGCATTGGATTATTTTTCGCTTCGCTAAACGACCTTACATAAAGATAAAAAAAATATTTTTTTCAATTAATATAGCAATAAATATATATATGTATACCAATATTAAAAAATATTAATGACAAACACACTAAAACACGTATGTAGGTGAGTAAACACTCAAACCGATATACCGTGATAACGGACGAAATAGCTCTATAAAAATGTACTTTTAATAAAAGTATACATTATTTATTATTATCTCGTTTACAACGTTATACCATTAGGTGCCAGCGTTCTATATTAAATATATTATCAAAAAAAATTAAATGAGAACTCGTTTTTAATTACAAAGTAATATTAAATTTCGAAATAAATGATTATTTTTATAATTATTGCTTAAGTTCGTTAAGTGGTGAAATTGAATCTTTCATACGTACTTGAAAATATTTTTGTAATTATGTATATTGGCTTATATATGTTATTTAGATAAAATAAGTCGTTTGAAAGTAATAGTTTATTTTTTTATCAGCTTCAAGCTGTATCCTGCATACATCAGGGTAGGCAGAGGGAACCTAGTGTCCGTTCCCCAGTTTCCGCCTATTTCTGGAGGCACTACGTGTTGAATAGCGGAACTCAACGCCGCGCTTTCACCTCGACACCAGAGCGAAGAAATGAAAATATAGATGTAAATAAATACTTCATCTCCTCGAGTGGGAATCGAACCCACAACCAGTCGATTTACAGTCACACTTTGTGCCCCTCCGCCACGAGTGGCCTCAAAGTAATAGTAAAAGAAATATATTTATTTTAAACTTTAAACTAAAACTACGTAGACTTCAAACTGAAAGAGAAGATTACACGCTTAAGTTTACCCGCAGTACTTTACACGATAAATGTTCATCTTAAGCTGCTTGCTTAAAAAGAGTGCTTTTAAACGCTGCGGTCTTAGTTTTAAATGATGTGTAAATTTGTTAAAAACTTAGATATATGAATCAATATAGAAGAAAAGAATATTATTTATATTTTCTTTTTGTATTGTTCTAATATTAAAAAAAATATATACTATAACGCGATGCACTCGAACCCACAAAGTTCGACTCCCATTAGGGAGAATCAATTATTAAAAATAAATAAATAAATTAAAATTAGCTTCACGCTATATCCCGCACACAGCAGGGTAGGCAGAGGGAACCTAATGTTAAGACACTCCGTTCCCCACTTTCTGCCGAATTCTGGAGGCATTGCGTGTTGAGTGGCAGAACTCAACGCCGCGCTCAATTATTACTTATTAATATTTTCATTTCTTCGCTCTGGTACCAAGAAAAAAGTGCGGCGTTGAGTTCCGCCACTCAACACGCAATGCCTCGAAAATTCGCAGCAAGTTGGAAACAGACAGTCTTAAAATTAGGTTCCCTCTCCTACCCTGCTTTACGCGAGATACAGCGTGAAACTGGAAAAACAGTAGTAGTAGTGGTAGAAATATCACGAGAGTTCAGTATATAAGTAAAAACAAACAAACATTCAAATTACCATTTCTAGTAATTAATAACTCGTTAATAACTCCGCTTCCCAGTGGCATATCAAAATGAATTTTGCGTTTGATTTAAACTTTGAATTTCCACCAATACAATTGTGAAAGTGACATCCACCTGTATGTGATTTCAAAAATACGGCATTTTTCACTTCATTTAATATTAAGAAATGTATATTTTTGTATAATATTTAAATAATGAACTGGTTATAAAGGTGTGTAATTTATTACTATTACTGACTTAATTACATTTTTTTTTTACGTTTATATTTTATGACCCATGTGGCTCAAATGAGAAATAATGTGTTTTAATTTTTATTTCTCCGGTTTGATTAGATAAAGTAAGGCATTGGGTTCATTACCGACATAAGATTTTTTTATGATTTTAAAGTAGAGAACGGAGTGTCTTAACACTAGTTTTTTTTTTAATCTATAACAAAAGATAGAAATCTAACATTAAAAAAAAAACAGAAGTGATTGAAGTCTTTGGTTATTATTATTCTGGATATATAGACATGCAGCTTGAACTCTCATATTTTAATTGATTTATAGAGCGGTCGCTAAATTAATTGATTTCTGTTTGTACTTGCACTACGTATAGGCAATTTGTCACGATTTTCCATTTGCTTCGTTGAATATCATAAAGCGATATAGTGAAAGGATATTCTTTTCCAAATATTTGAAAGGATTTTTTTTCTGTAGCAATTGAATTGGAGGGAAGAAAAAGGAAAGAAGGAATGGAATAGTGTTAAGACACTCCGCTCCCCACTTTCCACTAAATTCTGGAGGCATTCGTGTTGAGTGGCGGAACTTAATGCCGCACTTTGCCTCCACACCCGATCTAAGAAACTGAAAATATGAAATATTTCACTTCCTCGAGTAGGCATCGAACCCACAACCTGTCGCGTTTAGAGTCAAAAATGTTACCGCTGCACTACGACTGGCCTCCTACACAGCTGTCCTTACTCGATTTTTTAACTTAAATTTAAAAAGTATACAACACTAAAGATTATTTTTACATAATCTCTATTAAGAAGAGGCACAGAGGTTAAAATTCTGTTAATGATTATTAAGACTATTCTTAACCTGTACCTTTTATTTATATCACTATATAAGTTTATTTTTGAGGCCAGTCGTGGCGCAGGGGCACAAAGTGTGACTGCAAAACCGACTAGTCGTGGGTTCGATCCCCACTCGAGGAAGTGAAATATTTATTTACATTTATATTTTCATTTCTTCGCTCTGGTGTCGAGACAAAGCACGGCGCTGAATTCCGCCACTCAACACGCAATAACTCCAGAACTTGGCGGAAAGTGGAGAACGGAGTGTCTTAACACTAGGTTCCCTATGCCTACCCTGAAAAAAACTATAATTTTTTTTTTTCTTATATCTAGTACCGTTTATAATAATGAATATATATTAATAAGTCAAAGGTCATAACAGTTTCATTAGCTCCACAATAACTCGAGTGGTTCCGAAGTTTTCCAATCCACAACTTGCGGACTGAACTCAAAGTTCTACGAAGTTTATTTCTTCACTTCATCAGACCATATAGCAATTTATGTTCATGCTTTAACACGCATACTTAACACGCAATACCTCCAGAATTCGGGAAACGGAGTGTCTTTCACTAGGTTCCCTCTGCCTACCCTGCTGTTTGCGGGATACAGCGTGAGTCTGATTTATTTATTTTATGTTCATATTTTAAGTACATTGCTATATATTTGTATACTCTTCTATAACCGCCATGTAAAGTAATAAATATTTAAGTTATTCTTTAAAAGCTTAAATTTTTAGTAGCATTTTTAAAAAATAATGCTCCACTTTTTTAAATTTCGTTTTAATGGACCGCAAACTTTAATTTGTTTATTATATGGTAATAAAAACGTCTTAATTTAATAAAAAATTAATGAAATGCTTCTTTTGTGCACTTTTATGTGAAATATGTATGACGTTTAATTATGGTGTTTTTAGGGTCCCGTACCTCAAAAAGTAAAAACGGAACCCTTATAGGATCACTTTGTTGTCCGTCTGTCAAGATCGTTGATGTCGAGATCGCGTGGATGTAATAACCTGAAATTAATATCAAATATTCAAGGTCCTTGAAGCACAGAAGCTTTTAAGTTCGTACGTAATCAAAAAACACATGCATTTGTTCATCGATTATGAAACCTACAGGGTACTTCTCGTGGAGCTACAACTATGAAATTTGGCAAGAAGTAAGAACTTACAACACATAAGGGAAAAAAGTCGAAAAATTATAACTTATAGATATTTCATATAAAAAAAATTTTACAAACCTATATTTGTAATCGACTTCATAAATAGTGAATGCATATGCCCGCAAACTTAAGTCTGTATACTTTTATAAGTTGCTCTACAATCCTGAAATTGGTACGTAAGTCTCGGCGGGCGGGTTCGACTCGCACTTAACCGATTTTTTTTTATTTTATAACAGAACCAACATAAAATAGAGTTGACAAAATTCCTTTTTATAAAGAAATGTCGCCTTCATTTCGCAGGGTATGTGATAATTTTCTCTTCATTTAGCCTTATCGAAATACCTCGTCCGATACTGAATTCCTCGAAAACCCAACCTTGATACGGACGATGTGTAGTGTAGGCGAGTTCAGAGATTTTTAACAACTAATCTTAATGTTATAAGTTAGTGTTAAATCTGATTTAGATTAAAATATATTTAATTTTTACTTTTCTTAAAGGAAGTTCTTTCTAAGCCTTGATTTGGCAATATTGGCCTTGATTTGAATTTGAAATTGAATTCTTCTTATTAGACCATATCATCAAAGTAACATAGATTTTCTTGGTATTTGTATATTTTTTTATCTTAATATATCTAACGTTTTACTTACTTTTTGTGATCCACTTTCAGTAACTACGAAGTAACTGATAAAAACAATTTCAGTATAATAAGTTAAGTAGAAGAAAAAGCAAAACGCGGCGTTTAATTCTGCCACTCAACACGCAGTGCCTCCACAATTCGGCGGAGAGTATGGAGAGGAGACTTAACATAAGGCCCCCTCTGGCTACCCTGGTATATGCAGGATACAGCGTGAAACTAAAAAAAAACAAATAAAGTTAAGACAGTACCTTAAATAGCCCATATTACTCTACGCTATCCTCTTCGGGTTAGCTATTTATCGAGTTATTTCGAAAGGCGCCACCTCCAGTAAATTCAATACGTTTGCATTCAGCCTGATGTAAATTCTCTTAATATTCTGAATTCTGTTGAACCAATTCTCTTTACCGTTGACTTCAAATATATGTATATATTAGTTCCCATAACTGAGATGAAATATTTACTTAAATTTATATTTCCATTTCTTTGCTCTGGTGTCGAGGTTAAGCGCGGCGTTGAGTTCTGCCACTTAACATGCAATGCCTCCAGGATTCGGCAGAAAGTGGGGATCGGAGTGTTTTAACACTAGGCTCCCTCTGCCTACCCTGCTGTGTGCGGGATACAGCGTGAAGCTGATTTTTATTAGTAATTGTGTAAATCGTATAATAATTTCTGTTCACTAATTATAGCGTAGGGAAACATTTAAAGTAATATTTCTAAGCACAATTCTGTATTCAGTTTTCATTTTATATATAACAAACTATTCATTTTTGATGTTATTTAAACCTAAGTGAAGATTGATTTTCTTCTCAAATATAAAACCCAATTGAGGCCAGTCGTGGCGCAGAGGCACAAAGTGTGACTGTAAACGCGACTGGTTGCGGGTTCGATCCCCACACGAGGCAATTAAATATTTATTTAAATTTATATTTCGGTTTCTTTGCTCTGGTGTCGAGGTAAAGAGCGTCGTTGAGTTCCACCATTCAACACGCAATGGCTCTCAAATTCGGCGGAAATTGAGAAACGGAGTGTCTTGGCACTAGGTTCCCTTTGCCTACCCTGCTGTGTGCGGGATACAAAGAAACTGAAGCTGATTTATCTAATTTATTTTATAATATAAAGACGTATTTTAAATAGATAAGCCTATTTAATCTCTTATGAATATATAACATCTTGCTATCGTGTATATGCTTATGGTTCAGATTATAATCTAAAGCTAATTTAGTTACATCTATCTGTTATATCCTATTATGTTATTTTTATCATAATTATAATTCTACTAATATCATAAATGTGAAAGTTTATTAGGATGGATGTTTGTTCCACTTTTAACTAAAAAATTACTGAACGCATTTAGATAAAACTTTATAGCAATACAGAATAACACATACATAATTTGGCCATAATATAACACAATAACTTTAAGCAGGCGAAGCCGCAATTGGGTCGCTAGTCAACTATAAAGGCATAACAAATATCATCTCTCGCATTTAGTTTATTAAAACTAACTAAACTGTAGATAAAGTACCTTATCAGGAAAGTTCTAAAATACTTATAAAAATATTTTAAATGATTATTGAAATCCACGCCAACGTAATCACTAATCTCCTAACAATAGAACATTCAAAATATCAAATAATATTAAACTTCTATTTAAGATTAAATAAACGTTATTTAGAATTCGGCGAAAAGTGGAGACCAGAGTGTCTTAACACTACGCTTCCTCTGCCTACTCAGCTTCATGCGGGATACAGCGTGAAGCTGTATTTGCACGTACTTTATAACATTAAATATAGCATATTGTTAACTTCCCGAGAAACTGATGGATACTTCACGTAGCTCCAATTACTTTTGCAACTTACTCCATTTTCAACATATTGGAGCGTGTACCTGCAATGACTCGAATACTTCGGGGCCGCTGCATCTCGATGGTTGATTAACTGGAAATCTTTTAGTTTTTTCTTTTTATTCCATCGTTTAAACTTTCTCATCTATGTAAAAAAGAGCCTTACATTTTTTATTATAGGTAAGAAGATACAAGAATAATTACCACACACATATTTATTTTTGTATTGCTTCATAAAATAATAAGAAAGCACAAATTTGCTTTTTTATTATTTTAGAAAATGTATAAAAATAAAATCGACTTCATACTACACACAACGGGGTAGGGAGATGGAACTTAGTGTTAAAACACTCCGTTCCCCATTTTCCGCTGAATTCCGCAGACATTGTGTGTTGAGTGGCGGAACTCAGCGCAGTGCTTTGCCTCGGTACTAGAGCAAGAAAATGAAAATATTAAATATGTCATTTCATCGAGTGGGAATCGAACCCACAATCTATCGCATTTCCTCGCATTTCGCAGGCGCTTGTGCCCCTACGCCACGACTGGCCTCAAATTGTTTCTTTTATATAAATAACTTTAATCTAAAAACAAAACTCTTGTATTAAGTTATCTTTACTAATAATAAAAAAGACCAGTACACAAATATAAATAAATATTAATTCGATCGTTTAATGAGTAGATACAGTGTTTTACTTCGTATATATCTTTCATATTTAGTATTTGAGTAAATATTTTATGATAGAAACCTTTTAGGTGAACTATCAAGGGATTCGGGATTACTTATTTAAATTTCACTTAATTTTATTTCAACCCTTAGAGAGAAATTACGGTCCAAAACTTTATATCTATACAGAAATTAATTAAAATAAACGGCTTTATATTTTTTTACAATTTATATCCGGCACATATTCGGGTAGGGGGAACCTAGTGTTAAGACACTCCGTTCCCCACTTTCAGCCAAATTATCGAGTGGCGGAACTCAACGCCGCGATTTTGCCTTGAAAACAGAGCGAAGAAATGAAAACATCAATGATTAATAATTGTTGATATTTTAATTTCTAATTAACCCCCGAGTGGAAATCGAACTTGCAATCATCGCGGTACCGCACCACGACGGCCTAAAAATAAATATTAAATACGCTGACACAGTTTGTTAACATATTGTCTAAAGTTCGATATAAAATCAGTATTGTAAAACAAAGTTAGTATGTACACTGCTGTGAACGATCGATGCATTTTGCATATTTTAAAATGCATGTCGCCATTAGATTTCCATGTGGTTGCCAATTTTCTTTATAGGGCGAAATCGGTATTCAAGACATTATTTTAAAATATATTTTATTTCTCACTCAGTCTTGTATTATAACGTTCGTTAAATATAACTTATCCAGAAAGTTTTTATAATATAATCTTTCTTAACATTCACTGATAAAAAAATATTTCCCTGGATGAAAAGGCTTCATATTTTAAAATTTTAAATAATTTTTAAGCCATTTTCTTAATTTACTATGAACTACAAGTATATTTTGGTGACACCTATGTAAAGAAATCAAACATCTCGAGGCTTTTACTGAACTTATTACTTACTCTGGAAGAAATCTTCCAGAGTAAAACACTATTAAGGCCAGTCGTGGCGCAGCGGCACGAAGTGTAACTTTAAAACCGACTGGTTGTGGGTTCCATCCCCACTCGAGGAGATGAAATATTTACTTAAATTTATATTTCTTTCTTCTTTTATGCTGTGCGGGATACAGCGTGAAGCTGGTAAATAAAAGTAAAACACTATTAAGCTTGTACAATGTCTATCTTAAATTCTAATACAATATGTTATTCTAGAGATCCTCTTTCTTCTTCCGCTCCAAGTTTAAAAGTGTATCGAATTTTCCGACCACATACTGGTGACAGTTCTGTAAACTCATATCACTTATTTAAAAAAAACATATTTTTACTAAACAAAGACGTTGATTTACATTTTCATAATAAATTATTGCGAATATTAAAACTTATAAATATAAAATCATTACATACATTCAGTCGCAGAACCCTAAACTCTAACCCTTTAAAAGATTACAAAAAGAACCAGAACAGTAAATAGCAATAAACAAGACATTTACAACTATCAGAACAAAGACAGTTTTCTTCAAAGGAATTCGAAGTAGGTTTTCCATTTTAGTTCCTTAGTAATTACTCTCCGAGTGTAGTGTTTACACCTATCTGCTGAATCGTAAACACACAAAAGCGTGGTGTCCTATTTAAAAGAGTAATGAAAACGTTAAAAGAAATATTTTATTTTCTTTTTTTAACATATTTTGCGAACTCACGAAATAGTCCATATTTAATTAGATAAAGTATTCATTATAATACAATAAGAAAATGCAATAGATACTTAAAAAATATGACACGTGAAAAAGTATCCAAAATATTTATATTTAATTTAGTTATAATACTATAAAAAGAATCTTCTTTTTGTTACTTGGCATTAGTTATGGCTTTTATTGCCAAGATCTGTCTTCCTATTCGATCTACTCCAATTTGGCTGGTCTTCAAAATCCTCGATAGTTAATCCATTGCCTCTCATGTCCTGCATCACGACATCCAGGCATCTTTCGGCGTCCGAGTGGTCCAACTACAGGGATACCAAGGCACTTTTTTTTTCGACATACAAACATGAGATGAATATTACAACGTATTTAATACACATACAATATTGAAAAAACCTGGTCGGTTTCCAGGAGGCGCGTGTTCGAGTCCCGCTACGTTCAATTTTTTATACGTTTTCTTAATAAGTATTTTTGTTTCCAATGTTAAAAATATGAAAAAACACAGGTGTTCAACAGTTAAACTTGACCTAAAATCTAACATTACTTTTACAAATATAACAATATTTTACGTACATCGTGATTATAATTTAGTCCGGCTCCAGACATAAAACGGATCCACCCTGAAGGCTCACATCAAAAAGTTATTATTTATCGCATAAAACTTCTGACGCAAAACAAGTAACACGCTTCGGGATTTGAAAGCGCAGTAAAAATGCTTTATATACCCGTAAAACGGACACGTTCTGATTCCCGTCAGTCACGGCGGTTCAGGGTTCTAATAAACTGGACGAGACACGACTGACGGGACTGGACGGGTTTTTATTAACAAACAGTCAGAAATATTGATGTACAACTACAAACGACTGTTATCAATGCTGATTTGAGGCCAGTCGTGGCGCAGCGGCACAAAATGTGACTGTGAAACCGACTGGTTGTGGGTTCGATCCCCACTCCAGGAGGTGAAATATTTACTTAAATTTATATTTCCATTCCTTCGCTCTGGTGCGTTGGCCAGTGCTCGAGGCAAAGCGCGGCGTTGAGTTCTGCCACTCAACACGCAATTCTTCCAGAATTCGGCAGAAAGTGGGGAGCGGAGTGTCTTAACACTAGGTTCCCTCTGCCTGCCCTGCTGTGTGCGGGATACAGCATGAAGCTGATTTATTTGATATAGATAGGGATATCTAAATCAATATAGACAACGTTTTCCTTGTTTTTTGTTTTAATAAAAAAATAATTTCTGTAAAGCATACTTTACGTACGTATGTCTTAGATGGCTTCCGTATTGTATTGTAGTCAACGAGAAATACAACCTATAAATGTTGACAAAATTAAATAAAAGAATTTTGTATGAAATTAACTATTAATATAAGTTTGTAATGGTTTGTTTTTATGAAATACCTATAAATTTTTACTTTTTGTGATTTTTCACTTTCTTTGTATTACAATTTTGCACTTCGTGCCAAATTTCACGGGAAGTATAATAAAAAGTCGTTAAAATCGATGCATAAATGTTCGTATCTTGATTTCTTTGCTTCAATGGACAATGGACCTGAATTTTTTATATAAATTTCAGCTTGATACTTCCACGCGTACTTGATATAAATGGTCTTGACGAACGGACACCAAAGTGATAAGGCATCCGTGTTTACCTATTGAGGTACATACAAAACCCTAAAAATTAAAAAGATACTCTAAAAAAATTATTGATTTAAAAATTGTGGAAGGTGAGGAGATTCTGAAAATGAAGTGGTACAATAATCTTATTATAACGTCGTTGTGTTCAATTTGTGGCCCATTTTATGGGAGGCCTCCGAGAATTGCTACTAATAAGCGGAAAACTAACTTATTTTGTATCTTGATGAAGAAATATATTTAAAGCGAAAAGCTTATTTTCTTATTATATCCTTGCTTTTGAAGTGTTGTAGTGATATGAAACTTTTAATAAGATTTATGAAGATAGAGTAACTTATTTCTGCTGTGATATCATTTCAAAATATACTAACTTATATGTTTATTTTAAATAATATGTTGTAGACCAGTTGCGTCGAATTATAAACTTGGTGAATAGTTATATGAATACTTATAATTGATGTTACAAAAACGAATATTGTATACTTTTCTATTTAACTAATTTGTGATAGCAAAAAAGTCTTTAATATATTATTATTTATCAAATTAATATATTTAAAAAAAATCAGCTTCACACCTAGTGTTACTCCATTCCCCACTTTCTGCCGAATTCTGGAGGCATTGCGTGTTGAATGGCAGAACTCAACGCCGCGTTTGTCCTCGACACTAGAGCGAAGAAATGGAAATATAAATTTAAGTAAGTATTTCATCTCCTCGAGTGGGGATCGAACCCACAACCAGTCTGTTTTATAGTCACAATTTATGCCCCTGCACCGCGACTGGCCTCATTATATTAATTATTAAAACAATTAACTGTTAATGAAACGTAAACCGAAAATTATAGTGCAATATGATACCAAAAAGGATTTATTGTTACGAAAATCTTTACTCAAAGCTATGTACACTTGCAACAAAAGAATCAACTATACAAAGAAACAATACAAATATAGCTAAAATAATAAATTCGAAATTGCCCTAAAATCAAACGATCTCGTGAACTAAATGAATTATACAACAATATAGCGGCATACTGTTAATGGAGCCATCCCTTTTACTGGCCATAAAGGTTTACACCGACTCCGGTCACAGAAAGCTAAAATGTCGTTCACACCTGACTGTTGAAATATGAACATTTAAATAGAAAATGCTTTTATTATCTTTATCTTTCTTTGTATCGTGTAAACAATTCTAATGCCATCAAAAACATCCTGTAAAAAAACCCAAGTCTCGCAGCTCAGTCTTTCTACCGTAAAAAGTTGTGAGATCCATGTAATACCAAGTCGGTTAATCTATTTAGTCTCTACTTAAAGGACCTT
>DWQW01011108.1:0-11659 GCA_018249695.1 Heliconius erato demophoon
TCACTCTTATTGTTATCGTATGGCATATACACGGAAAACAACAATATTGTACGGTTATCATGCACAATTTTAATAGCTACTAAGCGATCACTATTACACGACACTAAAGACACAGACTGGAAAGCACTTTTTCTCCACAGCAATGCTACTCCACCGTAAGGTCTCCCTTTGACGACTCCCATCGTAGTATCCATTGATGACTTCCCCGTGTATGCGAAGTTGTCATCCAGGCTTCCCAGATATGATAATTCATGGGGCCAAAGCCAGGTCTCCTGAAGGGCAATAACGTCAGATGTTTTGCATAATTGTCTCACACACTCTGTAGATCTTATAATGGATTTACAATTAAAAGTTGATAGTATAACTTTCTTTTTGTCCATTTTTATTTAGAAGTATCATGCATAATCAGAGGGTTATCTCTTGCCTGCTGTTTCTTAAAGAATATAAAACGTCGAAACGTTATACCTTCTGGCCATAAGTTATCATTAAGATAGACTTGCAACTTGCTTTTAGACACAAATAACTTAAAAGCATTGTAAGGCTTTTCTTTTTTCATTATAATTTTTTCTAAGTGTACAAGTTCCTGCGTTTTACTTTTAATATATTCACAGATATCGTGTTCCGTGGTTTGTTTATTTACATTTGATATTAATAATGGAATTTTCGTTTCCGCCGCTTTAAATTTTCCCAAGGGTGACGAAACTGCCTTCCCAGTTTTACCCATAAAACGATTCAGCGGCTTACGTCGCTGGACCAAAGTCCAACCGTCACTGTGTCTATTCTCAATACATGTATCTTTCTTTAACATGGAATTCCCGACAAAAGCCTGCGGCTGATTTTTACTAACTAATTCATTACCATTATTCGTGGCGGTGCATCCTAATAACGGCGAACTCGCAAGTGTAACCGGAACAGCATTATTTTGAATGTTGTTATTTGCTCGAGAGCGAAAGAGAGAACGATACGTCAGTTTCTTCGTCACATCATTGTTGTGATTGCTATCACTTCGGCCGTGTTCGGCTGTGGCCGCTGCACTCGTAACTACTTCGGTCGCGTTATTATTGCCTTTGGCCGGCGATGTGACGTCCGTGTCAGCGGTTAACTCTGACGTCACGTACGGTAGTCCAATCGGTCCGCTGTCTCCAGAATACCCTCCTCTTCGAGTATTAATATTATCATCGTTACAAAACGATAACGGTGACCTGATTGTTTGAAAATTTTGTCTCATTTCTTCCAGAAAATCTGTAGTAACATAATTATTTTTGATCTGCTTTACTTCAGCTTGTAAAATTAACAAATCTTTCAATATCTTAGTAACATCTACGTGATCGAAACAAATAGGCGGCAATTTATGTAGATCATAAGCTACAAACACAGGTATCTGTTCAGGATCCACTGTTTTAAATACGGCAATAATATCTTCAAGATCCTTTTGCTTCTTTTGTTTACGTCTAGACACACACTTTTGCTTTGTCTTAACGGACGTAAACAATAACTTCTTCGCCTTATCAAGGTCCTCTTCAGAAAAAGCAGACTCACAAATCCGTATTAGACTCTCATTGTCCATAACATCATGTTTATTGCGAATAAACGCTAATACCTCCGAAATAACTACATTACAACTCGCACATTTAATAATATTCACAGACATTTTGACAGACATGACGCAACATCGACCGATTCGCTGCGCTTGCACGCGACGACTGATGAATATCATATTGCTATTATTTAAAGGCCGTCTGGCTGTAAACGCAACGGTTGTGGGTTCGATTATCTCTTGAAATATAAACAGGTACATATAGGGTGAAATTTCTTTAATTAAGCGAATACTAAATCAGTCTTACGCTTTTCCCCATTGCAAGGTAGTATTAAGACATTTTCAAAATTTTTCGTCAGTTAACAAAAGGGTTTGTTTTTTATCTGAACAAGGAAATGAAAGTAATTTATTTCCCCGATTGGGATCGAATCCACAACAGTTGCATTTACAGTCAAACACTGTGCTGTAGCGATACGACGGCCTCGTATTACACTACTTACCACATATAAGTGATATAAAAATATATTAGATGAACCACCTCTAAAATTATTACGATATGAAGAGCGAGCTCGCAGAATCTTATTTCGATGTAATACCATTTACGGTGGCACAGAACGTAAATACGAGATCTTGTACACTCGACAACGCAAGTTAATTCAAATTTACTTCAATATTATTATATTGAATGTTTTTTTTTGTTCACGTTTTATGTCTAGCGGGATAACCATGGATGTATTTTGATGTCATGACAGGTTGTGGATTCGATTTCCACTAGAGGAAATTAAATATATATATTTTCTCTCTCTCTCTCTCTCTTTATCTGATAACGAGGCAAAGCGCGGCGTTGAGTTCAGCCTTTCAACACGTAATGCCTCTAAAACTCGGCGCAGAGTGGGAAAAGGAAGTGAATACGTTTACAGGTTTCCTCTGTCTATATGCTGTATGTGCGTAAAACTACATTTTTCTTTTTATTTCACTCAATCTTCATATTTTGGTTTCTACAGTGTCCGCCATTTTTAAAATATCACGCGATGTCGGAACCCTCCATATTGTTTTTTTTTTATTTTAACAAAACAGGAATCGAACCTACAACCTTCGCGTACGTTCAAACACTATCACTGAGCGCCGTCGATGAGGTTTATTAATTTCCCAATTCTCACACGCGCGCTGTACTGTACCTACTTGGAAACCATGTTGATTTTATAGGTCTTTGAAGTGTGGTTATGAAATTTGTTGAGATGAAATAATTTCATATTACTTATATATATACATATTTATTACATAGACGAGGCATAGAGCGGCGTTGAGTTCCGCCACTCAACACGCAATGTCTTCAGAGTTTGGCGAAAAGTGTGGAACGGGGTGTTTTAACACTAGGTTCCCTCTGCCTACTTTGCTGTGTGCAGGATACAGGGTGAAGCTGATTGATTATGTATATTTAGATATTCATGTATATAAAAATATATATTTTATTAAGTTTCCCTAGATTTTTTTTCTTGCAAATAGTACGGAAAAATTAGTACGTATGGGGCATTCCATACAATAGGACTGATAAAAAAGTGAAGGTCTCCGATTTTAGTTATTTTTAGGGTTCCGTACCTTTTAAGGAAAAAAGGAACCCTTATAAAATTACTTTGTTGCCCGTCCGTTCGTCGGTCTGTCTATCTGTCTGTCAGAGCCAGTGTCTCTGAAACACTTGAAAATATCAAGTTGTAATTCATACCTTGTACTCAGGTCTACGGCCCCTCGATTTCCTGAAAAATATTTTAACGTATTTCTACATTTACTTAAAAAAAGACAGAGCCCTAAAAAATAAACCTAAAAAATAAAGCCTTAAAAGCTAGGAGGCAAAATTTCGCATTAAAGCCGCTAGTTCAAATGAGGTATCAGATGAAAGGGCATGGTCAGCTTTGTCAGCATGTTCCAATACATATTATATTCATTTTTTATGATGCACTAATTGTACGGAACCCTCAGCGGTTTTTAATATATTAGACCTATATGTGTCATAAGTATAATAACGTTTAGTTTAGGAGCTATAGGGGTTCGAAGTCGCGAGTCACTGGTGGACATGCACTCTTTTAAATCATTATCTAGTATTAAAAAGAGATAAAAGTATTTTTTTAGCTTTACACTATATCCCGCATATAACAGGACAAGCAGAGGAAATCTGGTAACCTAGTGTTAAGACACTTCTTTTCGGACTCAACTTAGAAAGTTGAGTTGCACAATGTTAATAGATTTAGGGAGTGTAGGATTTCTGTAAATTCCTGCAAAAAACGGAATTTTTCAAGTTTCGAATAATACCTTCTATTTCGATTCCATAAAGTGCATCCTTTAAAATGTTAAGTTGGTAACAAAGCTGTCGCTGCAACTTGTTCGTCCAAGTTTAGTATTTAGAGACAGCAAACTCGACTACGGCAAGTAAGATTTTAACTTATAAATTAATTTAACTAAGATTTTCGAGGTATCTAACTAAATTTAATGCTTCTTCTCGTGGTTTTACTACCATCGTGGTGGTTAAGTTAGAAATGTGTCTGATTAAAGGCGATTGACGCCTCATGAATTTAGTTGAAAGTGGGAGCTGCAGTGTTTAAATGGGGAACGCAGTGTCTTAACACTAGGTTCCCAGATTCCATCTGCCTACCCTGCAGAATAACTTACAGTACTAGTGTTCTATAGACCCTTTATATCAACTTTCTGATCATGACTTTTACGTGGCTCACGAAAATATTGGAAAAAAGATTACAGCCATGAATAAGGAACGACTAAAGTTTTAAGCGACTTCAACTCTACTTATTCTGAATCCGATTTAGAGATATTCATAATTTGACAAGACCAATCCGAAAGTCGTTCCGGAGTAAAGCTGAGAGGCCTTTTTATCTGCTTATATTTGTATTATTTATATTATATAGAATTCATTTTAATATTATTATTATAAATTATATTTCCTTGAAGGACTGCATTTGACTGTCAATTTATTGATCGTGGGTTCGATTACAAGTCTGTAATATGATTATAATATATAAATTATTTTAAGTTCCCCACACTGTTAGATATAGCACGACATTCAGTTCCGTCATTCAACGAAAATTGGGCAAGAAACGGTACGTCTTAACATTAGGTCCTCTTTTGTCCACTCCTTTTACATGGAAACAAGTGTGAACCTACTTTGCTACAGTTAAAACCAGCTAAGTGCAATTCAGTTTCGTGATTTATCTTAAGAAAAGAAAAGACTAAAGATTTTACATAATATTTAACTTTAGAATTTTGCCGCGGCTTCCTGTGATGGTAAAAACCGCGCGCATTCTATATAACAAAGTCATTAGTTTTAGAATATTAGTAAAAATTAACCTATTAATAAATTAAATTAAAAAATTAAATCAGCTTCACGCTGTATCCCGCACACAGCAGGGTAGGCAGAGGGAACCAAGTGGTAGGACACTCTGTTCCCCACTTTCTGCCGAATTCTGGAGGCATTGCGTGTTGAGTGGCAGAACTCAACTCAACACACAGCGAAGAAATGGAAATCTAAATTTAAGTAAATATTTCATCTCCTCGAGTGGAGATCGATCCACAACCAGTCGGTTTTACAGTTACACTCCGTGCCGCTGCGCCACGACTAGCCTCAACCTATTAATAAATAGGGATAATCTAGTATTTGTACCGTGAATCATCGTGAGAATCATCATCGAGCGAGGAAATGGAAATATTAAATATCTACATATTAAATATCTTTTTTTTCCACGAGCGGGAATCGAACTCACAACTTGTTACGTTTACACATAAAAACTTGTACCTCTGCGCCAAGACTGGCCTCAATATTTTTTTAAGCATAAATTGTATTAAAATATGGAGAGTATTTAATTAAATTTGGGTAATTTAAATTTTTAAGCGTAGGTACTTATGGAAGGGTTAAATGAGACAGTGTGTTCTGTTACGGGCATTATAAAATTATATAATTTTTCAGCCAAACCCCGAATTACTTAATTTTATTTTTAATTATAGCTCAGTAGGCCGTCGTGCCCAGCGGCACAGCAACTGACTGTTAATATGACGATTGTGGGTTCTAATTCTACTTGGAGGGAACAAATTATTTTTATTTTCTCGCTCTAGTAATAAGACAAAGTGCGGTGTAGTTTTCCGCCACTCATGCAATGTAGCGTTCGTAGTAAAGTTTAAATAACGTTTCTCTTTCTATTAACACTACTATTGCTCAATCAAGCCAAGTTGAAAGTAAATTTACTGAAACAGTTCGTAATGTAATTGTGAATCTTTGAGACTGGTTCCAAGTAAGCAAACAATTCAGGCACTTTGGTTAAATCCTGTTTTAGAATTACATGGTCTCGAAAAGATTTTTTTATACAGCTTCACTCATTTTCCCGCAACGCTGACAGACACTACGTTATTTACTTTTCGCTCAAGAAACTGCATTTTAAGTAACCACGTAACGTTAATAATGAAAAATATATAAAATATTGAGTGTCGTAATTGTGCATTGTACGGTTGCATCGTACAACCTGAGTAAAGATAAAACTGTCGCGCTTACATTCAGTCGTAGATATATATATTTTTTAATATCTTAAACAAATTTCTTCTGAATATACCAGCAGATTGAACCCACAACTATCACACAGATGTTTATATCAATACTATATTTGCCATACGTATCTATCACAAAGTGGGCATGCAGTACTCTGTAATTAATTTTATTCTCATATTCGCTGATATTCGCTCTAACGGGTTCTGTCACGCTCTAGAAATTGTTATCTATATGTAGGTACATATATACGAACTATGCGTATAAATCATGTGATAACATGTATGTTTAAAGGTAAAATTTGGGTAATATATTTTGAGTTTTATAGCATCTGAGTGGGTTCGATTCCTATTTAGTGCCATTCTCACAAATAATTAATGAATTATTTATATTTCCTCGCCCTGATAAGAAGATAAATCATGGCGACGAGATCCGCTCTGAACACGTAACGTCTTAAAATATGGGCAGAAAATGGAGAACGAAGTGTCTTAACAGTTTTCCTGCTATTTTTATAAGACAAATAGAAATTTCGAAATGACGCAATCCCTTTAATGTAGTAGAGTCGACAAAAGGAATTTAGGGATAGAATTTTCGAGATGTTTTAATAACGTGTTGAGTGGCGGAACTTAACGCTGCGTTATTTGTTTTTTAATTCACGTACAAAAAATCATTCATATAGACTAATTAAATGTATTTAATGATGGAACATAAATAAAGCCAGTCCATATGTAAAAATTATGTTTGATGACAAATGTTGACTCATTCACATATGAAAGAGGCTTTTTGTCTATTTCCTTTGAAGCTCGATCAAATATATCTTAAATGTTTATCGTTACATGACATTGTAAAGTTTGTATTTAATACGCAATATGAAAAAAGCAGTTCCAGGCTTTGTCTCGCATAGCAGAGTAGGCAGACCGATCTAATATTAAGACCACTTAAGACTCTACTCTCTACTATTCATTTAATTTAAAACGTGCATACATGACACGTCTGACCTGTTGAATGGTGAAACACACGCCACACTTTTTGTGCTCATGTGAAGAAATGAAAATAATTTATTTCTGCAACCAGGAATTGAAGCCACAACCGCCACGTTTGCAGTCAGAAGCTGTGCCGCTGCGCCATGATGGCCTTATTTACTTTATATCACAAAAAATATTATTATATGCAAATATAAAAAAAATATATGTATAATAATAAATGTTTGTATGTACATATTTTTTTAGCTTCACGCTATATCTCGCATATAGCAGGAAACCTAGTGTTAAAACACTCTGTTCTTCACTTTTCGCTGAATTTTCGAGACTTTGTGTACTTAATGGCGGAACTCAACGCCGCGCTTTTGCCTTGGTAACAGCAAAGAAATATAAATATTAATAAATAATTAGGGAGGAGTCGAAATCGAACCCTCAACCGTGGCGTTACAGTGACACGCTTGTGCCTCTGAGCTCCTATGGACTCTTTATAATTAAAAATACAAAATATAGCAATGTATCGTAAAAGTAATTAAAAAAGGAATCGTAAATCATTGGTACGAGACAAAATTGCATTCTATTCATAATTAATTTGAGTGTGCGCTTGTTTCCTGCGGGTTGTTTGTTCGTGTATATTAAATGCTCTTTACCATTTACAGTTTCAAATATATTTAAGGTGTAAGATGTCGTCGTGGCGCAGCGGATCAGCGTCTGACTTGGCGTCGGGGTTCGGTTCCCATACTGGTGAATGAAATATCTCTATTTCTTCGTTCCAGTAACAACACAAGGCACGGCGTTGAGTTTCACCACTCAATAAGCACGCAATATTTCGATAATAAAAATGAAAAAGCATGAAAAAGTCCTATCCCAGGCGAATGGACTCTGACCCGAGGATCTCTGACCCCATACAGTAGGTTACATCGAAATGATAAACGTGATATAATAAAGCTAATAAGTCATATAATAAAGTCGATAATTGAACTATCCAATACAAAATATTTTTTCAATTCAAAACATTACTTCTTGAGATTAGCGCGTTCAACCAAGCAAACTCTTCAGCTACATATATAATATTACCAGTTATCTGTAATTAGTACAATTAGTTTATTACTTATTTTTTGTAGAAAAAGAAAGGAGAAACTGATTCAGTAAATTATAAACAAAGTAATTGTTATAGTAGTATTTCATTCTGCAATTCATCAATCAAGCTATATTTTATAATTATTATAACACAAAATAAAGTTTTTTTGTGGAAAACACTTCAAATAATTACAAAATGTTATATTTGCAAGTATCAAGTATCAAAATACTTCACGATCAACCCTTAAGCGTGATTGCCCAATGTCAGCTTTCCAAGTCCAGACCTACACTTGAGGATTTACTACATTTGATATTGGGCACGTGGAGTTGTTGGTCAGTGTAGAGGTATTAAGGTTGCTTCCTTTTTTTTTATAAGGACAGAAAAAAGCGAATTTTTCCATTTTACTTCTCAAAGTTTATGCAAACAAAACTGCCCGAGACAACAAGAATAAAATAAAATATTGTATCGACATAAAATACTGTGATACAAAAAGTATATTTCTTTAAAGTAAATTTATTTAAGAATATGAAGTTAGATAGAACCCCATAAACAGTTTAGGTTGAAACGGCTTTACATACGCATATTACACTCATATTTTTCAGTTATCTTGTTTTATTAAAGTGAAATATCGAAATAACCCTCGGTTATTAAATACTATGTTTATGTTACACCAATATTCTATGAAAATATGAATATGAGAATGAATAAAAAGTACTCATGGGCTTTTTCTTTTAAATATATATAGTATAGTTATAAAGTTAGACCTAAGTATGAAGTAAGTGCAGAGTCAATTTCCATCACACAGTGTCTCCAATACTCGGAAAAAGTCAAGAACAGATATTTTGAAGGAAAGTTTGAAAAAAAAATGTATTATCCCTCAAATCAAATCATTAAGATGCTTAACCTTACCCGCATTGCAGGGTAGGCAGAGAGAAGATTATCTTATTGGCAGTAAAAGTTATTAAAACATCGTTATTTTAAGTGAGAGGCAAACCCACAACTGTCGCATTTACAGTCCGAGGCTGTGCCGCCGTGCCACGAGAGAGACAATTAAGTGAACAATAAATAAATTCAAGCATTATCAACAAAAATATTATCGTATTTTTCTTCATATATCATAGAGCTTGCCATAAAAGGGACAACTCGATCTTTCGTGCTTATTTCTATTTCCGTTCTACAGCAAAATGGATGGATGTGATCGATGGACGAACTGACGACTGAAACGAAACAAGGGAACCTAGTGTTAAGAAACTCCCATTTAAGATTTATATAAGCTGATTATTATAAATATAACCTAGAATTATTTGTATTGTTATATATATGTATCCTCTGTCTAAGTCTCGCGACTCGAAGCTACCAGCTTTTTGCAGCACGACAACCTCTTATTCTCTACAATATAACACTTATATAACAAGTTTTATTATTTAGTATATAAATAATACTAATATTCTACACCATGAATAGCAGGCTTTAAACTGAAATAGATTTTCCCAGAGTATTCATACACATTATTCTCTTTGTAGGCAATATAGTAATTAGACCATTAGCGTTATTACTGGAACGTAAATCTGTATTGTATTATGTAATGTATTGAATTACATATCATGGACAAGATTAAATTAAGATAATTTCATTAAAATCTTTTATTTAATATGACTTATGTACAATGTAGGTGTATTAATCCTCTTTATTTACTTTAAATGAGTATAGATTGATTGTAACCGTTATTTGTTCATTAATCGTATCATTTACATCATAACAAGAAAATAATATGCTCCGGAAGTGACCAATTATTAGTATTTTTTATTAGGTACATATTATTTAAAATATAGATGCCCCTTTAATATACATACATACAATTAAAATCTTCTTTATCTCGGAAATATGTATTGTATACCATTTACTTCTTAATATTTTGTACCTATAACCACCACATTACTTTGTGCAATAAATAATACAAAAATATTTTAAATAGCCTTTTTTTAGCTTTACACTGTATCCCGCACATAAGAGGATAGGCAGAGAGAGCCTGAGAACCTAGTGTTAAGACACTTTGTCTTCGCTTTCTGCCCAATTTTTGAGATATTTTATTCAATCGCAGAACACAACACTGCATTTTGTCTTACTACTAAAGGAAACAAAGAAAAATAAATCATTCCAGCTAGTACAAATTGAACTGACTACCGCCGCGTTTACAGTTACAATACAATATAATAACCTACAAACTTTGTATTTGAATCTTGCGATAGGACAAATGGCAAGGGACGTGTAAGTTTCCGTTTATTTACACGACTAACTTCAAATAGGATAAAATAAGTCAATTCAAGCTAGGCAACTCATCACCCCTTTGCTCTCCTGACGCTGATATTCCCCAAGGTCGCGTCTCCTCTCTATTTTTATTAATTCAGTTAACCAAGTCCTTTCCTCTTCTTTTTATTTCTAATGTTACTGATTTTAGATTATGATAACTTTTGTTACCCAGCTCTCGAATCTGAAGAACAATTAAATAAATTAGAGCGTTTACAAAATCTATACATTAGACTTATTTCCGGTCTACGTAAATTTGATCATATTGACATCATCTTGGAAGGCTGTCTATGTAGCATCGTGGTAATGATCCATTCTGTTTCCGTGGTTCCGATTCACAAATAATTCTTGAACTTAAATCCCATAGTTTTCTTAAATTAATAGATAATCTTCTTAAATTGCCGACATATTTCTTTGCTTTTCATTTCTTTTCTATTGTGCAAAAAATACTATTTCATTATATTATCTTGGAACTACACATAATTATAATTAATATGCTATTGTGGCTTTTTGCCTCAGCATTAAGTTCCTCCACAAACATGAAAGAAGCAATGTCTTAAAAATTCGGCAAAAAGTGGCAAACGGGGAATTTTAACACTAGACTAGCGCAGGGTTCTACCCTGCGCTAGTAGTATTTTTTAAGCTTATCGCTGTAAGCAATAAGCTTAAAAAATAAGATGATATAACTTTAGATAATTAAATACTAAAAATCCAAATATTTGGATTACCTTTAAGAGAGCCTAGCTTTTTACCAAATTTCATATCGTATTAAGAAGCAAAATCAAACGCCGCACTTTGTCGTAGCAGACCGGTGAAATGTAAACTAATTAAGACAGGTATTAAAGTGCCTTGCTTAAGAGATTCTCTTCACGTGAAATAGAATTACAAAAGTTAGAGCTAATATATAACTTGCGGATGTCTTGGTTTCATCCAGATGTGATGAGTTAGATGCTGTTGCAACTTAGATTATTACTTCGTTGACTTTCCTTATATATCTATAATTAATATTAGTTTGATCATAAATTAAATTGTATATAACACGAGTACTATAGTCATTTTATATAAATACTAAATGTATACATAGTATCATATAATAATAATAATAATAATAATAATACTTTATTGCACAAATGGTAATAAAACATACAGTTCATAACAGTAATTAAAATATACACAAATGTGCAATGGCGGCCTTATCACTAAAAGCAATTTCTTAC
>DWQW01011109.1:0-11659 GCA_018249695.1 Heliconius erato demophoon
CGGCGTTGAGTTCTGCCACTCAACACGCAATGCCTCCAGAATTCGGCAGAAAGTGGGGAACGGAGTGTCTTAACACTAGATTCCCTCTGCCTACCCTGCTGTGTGCGGGATACAGCGTGAAGCTAATAAAAAAAAATAAAAAAATAAGTGTAGATAGGTACCAAAAAATAGAACTCTACAAAAAGAAGTGAGATGCCATCAAAAACATCCTGTAAAAAAACCCAAGTCTCGCAGCTCAGTCTTTCTACCGTGAAAAGTTGTGAGATCCATGTAATACCAAGTCGATTAATCTATTTAGTCTCTACTTAAAGGACCTTCTGTCTTAAGTTATTACATAAGTTATTAACATGCCAATATTAAAAATATTTTAGGTTTTATACAAATAGATCGACTTGGACATCGCATGAAAACACAACCTATCGAAAGACATAATAGATTTCATATTCGGAAGGACTCTGGTGAGGAATTCGGTTGCTGGCCCATCGTGCTGTGTAGTGTAATACATACTAGTAATGAAATCATGCGATGTCCAAGTTGATATATTTGTTTAAAACGTAAAATATTTTTAATATTGGCATGTTAATAACTTATGTAATAACTTAAGACAGAAGGTCCTTTAAGTAGAGACTAAATAGATTAATCGACTTGGTATTACATGGATCTCACAACTTTTTACGGTAGAAAGACTGAGCTGCGAGACTTGGGTTTTTTTACAGGATGTTTTTGATGGCATAAATATTTTCCTCATATAGATCGAACTCGATCGAACGAACGAATTAGGATATTATGTATGTTTTTTTTATTATAAGACTAGTATATATTTAACCAACAAATATATTTTAGTACAACCAAAGTATTTAATGCAAGACGTCAACCCGCTTACAGGTCGGAGGTAAGACAATACCACAACTGACAGTCCAATTATCCAGTCGCGATCCGCAATGGCCTCTGTAGTCTGTTCTCGATGCGATAGTCGTTTTTACAGAAATGAGGGGCAAAATAATTGGTTCGCTACAGAAACTTATCGGTTTTTTTACGATCGACGTTGAAAGTTGAAATCTTTGCTTTTATTAATATTGTACAGTGAGTTGTCTATACAAAAAATACGTTTTTGTTTATTTTTTTTACCAAGAACATATGAACTTATAAAAATTATCGATATCAAGAGAATGAATAGGAATAAATAATATTGAATAAAGGATAATAAGAATATTGATACAAAAAAGAATAAAAGATAATGTGATTCTGTTATATTTTTATTAATGGAGTAATGTGAAGTTTAGTAAGCTTCCAATGAAAGACTACGAATAAAACATATGAAAATATACTTTTAAATTTAACATTGTCTACTTTAAAATAATTACATTTTAAGTCACGAATATTATCTTTTCGAAATAGCCTGAAAATACTTGTCTGCCTCTTCTTTATCCTGGCACTTCAATTCAACATTTGAATCAGCCCAATCAACTTCATTCTTGTTATATATAAATTTCCCCTTCAGAGACTGGTCACAATCTAACGCCAGATAAACGGGGGCTTGACTCGACTCTTCTATGGATAAATCTCCATGTTGTATAGTCATGTCAGTTTTAACAAAACCAGGGTGTAATGAGTTAATTGATATATTTCGGCCTATTGTGGCTTGTTGAACTCTAGTTAAGGCGCATATAGCAATTTTTGATATACGATAAGCGAGCAGAGCGGTGGAAGCAAAATCATTTTCATTCAAAGTATTATTTTGCAAAGATTCCAAAAACCAATCTACAAATTCATCAATTTCTTTGATTTCCAAATCTTGTCTCGTAAGTCTTTCAATCCAATAGGTATTTTTTAAATTTGAGATGTGACCACAGTCGCTAGAGACGTTTACTACTCTTGCATTATCACTTAATAATGGAAATAAATAATCTTGAATATTAAAATAGCTTCTATAATTAACATCGATGACACGTTTGGCCTCAACGTAAGTAGTCTTGCTAAAGTCACCCGGTATAGTAGCAGCATTGTTAATTAATATATCAAGACTTGAATGTTGTTGTTTTAAATGTTTGGCAAAATTTTCTACATTTTTTTTGTCAGTGATATCCAATTGGTAGAAAATTGGATTGAATCCTTCTTCTTTCCGTTTTTTTATAGCTTCTTTTCCTCTTTTTATGTCCCGAGCAGTTAAATAGACTACTTTAACTCCACGCCTACAGAGTTCTCTCACAATACCGAAACCGATTCCCTTATTAGAACCGGTCACTAGAGCAACTTTGTCGATCATTACGACTCGACAGGCAGCGCTCGACTGAAGGTAATTTAAAATATCTGATTATATCAGTATTACTCATTGTTTTGATAGATAGATATCTAACATTAGATTGTAATATGTAGATAAGTATCATCGTTTGTTTATAATGCACTTAAATATGTATAAAATAATTCAAATGTATATCTTAATACTAAATTGTTTTTTTTTTTTCAATATAAATAAATATTACTATTTCTTTTCGCTATAATTATACAGTCAATTCTTTTATTTCTACAATTCAGGAAAGACAGTATTCCCCAGTTAAGGACAGTGCCCTGTAGGCACAACTACTCCCAAGTAGGCACAGGGCACTGTCCCCAACATTGTTTGAATTTTAACACGTTATGTCTCAAAAATTAGGCAGAAATTGACTAATGTCTTAATATTTGACTCCCTCTGCCTACCCTGCTATGCGGGAAATCGCGAGAACTCACTCAGTCACTTTCTACGAACCATTACATATCATTTTAATTTCATTACTCATTAACTAAATTTTAGTATATATAATGTAAATTTATGTTTAGTTCAACATTATATGAAATTTGTGTAAACATAACTAACGCGCTAATTGCTTTGTGCAATATATTTGCCATACTGATTATTAACATTGTTTATTTAACACTTCACGTGAACTGTTTACTATTGTATCGTAGTATGAGTGGCAAACTCTTGACACTGACTTTCTACGTACCATTTAAAATAGTTGTATGTACCACCAATAATAAATGCACCATGTACTAAAATAATTGAAGCCAGTCGTGGCACAGGGTAGTTAGTTTTACTATCTATTACTATTTAGACATTTCCGTTCCCCTCTTTCCGCCAAATTCTTCAGGCACTACGCGTTGAGTGGCGAAACTCAACTTGGCGCCTCATACCAGAGCGAGAAAAAACTGAAAATATTGAATTAAATATTTCATACTAGAGGGCGCGTGCGGCTTCGCCCGCTTATTAGGAGTGAATTCTAAAAAAACTACGAAACACGTTCAATAAAATATTTGTAATAGTCTGAATTGAAATTTTTATAAAAATCGGTGGCAATTTAAAGATTTTTCCATATAAACTTTCAACGTTTTATTTGAACCCTTAGGGGGTGAATTCCTAAAAACCTTGAAAAACGTGTTCAATGAAATATTTTTAAGAGTCTGAATTTCAAATTTTATAAAAATCGATACAGGTTAAATTTTTTTTACATACAAACTTTCAACCCCTATTTCATCCCTTTAGGGTTAAAATTTTTCAAAATCCTTTCTTAGTGGATGTCCAGAATATGAAAATAAACATGTGCCCAAATTTCACGTTTCTACCATCAGCGGTTACGGCTGTGCGTGCGTCTTACCTCAGTCAGTCAGCACAAGTCCTTTTATATATATAGATTATCAAGTGGAAAATGAACCCATAACCTACCGTGTTTCCAGTGGCACGCTGGTATCTCAGGGCTACGACTGGCTACATATATTTCTAAATAAGGATTAAGTACAAAACAAACATCATCCTGCAATTTCCTATCTTTATATGTAAATAGAATCAAAATCGAAAATCAATAATCCAAAGTAAACTAACTATTTGCTTCCAAACAGTGATAAACGCTTCCATAATATTAGCAATCTTGCTTACCGTACATCAGCGTAAGTATCATTGAGTTCTCCTTTGTATATGTTGCGCAATATTTTATATGTATCAATATCACGTTTTTGTTGGAATATTTACATGTAAATATTAGATTAGATGATGTTAATATATTAACTAAACGTA
The DNA here is from genome assembly GCA_018249695.1 of Heliconius erato demophoon. Taxonomy (NCBI): domain Eukaryota; kingdom Metazoa; phylum Arthropoda; class Insecta; order Lepidoptera; family Nymphalidae; genus Heliconius; species Heliconius erato. The sequence continues at coordinate 4,049 of DWQW01011109.1, forward strand.
CGAGTCTATTCTTAATATTGACGCAAATTATTATCGTGATGGTATGTCAACCGGAAGTAGGACTTATTTTGTAAGTACTACTTCCGGTTCTTGACAAACTGAAATTTCCGAGCGTACTTCTCTTGGACTATTAAATCATATAGCATTTTATATGATTTAAACCTTTTTATATGATTATGCAATGAAACGTAAACGATTCAATATGCTGACTGTAGGAAGGATTTTCTTTTTTCAGAGAAAGTTTTAGTTTCATAGAAACATTTTTGCAATAATCTAGGAACAACACTACAGAACAGAATTTTTAAGTGTGTGTTTAACTTGTAGAGACTTATTGGTTTTTGTATAATCTTTTATGTTTTCGAATTTAATAATGAACTGTACTATTTATTTTTCCTTGAATCTAAAATAAACAATTCAATTTCAATACTACACCAAAACTAAATCAATTCCAAAATAATAATATCTGAAAAAAATAGGCCACAATCATCGGCCATAATTCGGTAATTTCACGTAACGAACGTGTAAAAACAACTACGCAACAACATATTAACGCCATTACCACAGCAAATAACTTCATTAATCTCGCCCATTGGGCGGTGTCCAAACAGTTCTTCGTGTGTTACGAATAGTGAAGGTACATTTTGTAAAGATGCTATTGAGTGTTTTTTTTTTTTGAGGTATCTAAACATACGGGAGCATTAATGTTGTTTCGATTTTTTCTAAGTTTTTTTTTGTTGGTTAATTGGTTGTTATTTTTCTTTTAATTTTATGTTGTATTTTGTATCGCCTTGTTACGAGACTAACGAAATAAAAATAATTAATTTTTATATGTTTTTTTTAATCTTTTTATTCTTTTTTTTTGTAATCTTATATTCTTTATCACCTTGTTGTAAGACCAATTTAAGATGAACATGGACAAACAACAACGGATTGATGGACGGTTGCGGAATCGTCCAGCGTTTACACTGTAACGCTGCGCCACAACGGCCTTAAGACATCAATATTTTTAAACGTTTTTAAAGTGTTATTCCATACTTAGGAATACCGCTACGTTCAAATTTGTATACATTTTATTTTCTTGTATACATTTTCTTTCTCAGTCTTCGTGAAGGCTGATAAGGATAGTGATATTATGCTTAGATGAGATTTGTACTCATACCCATACTAAAGTGACTCTCATCACAAATATTTCACTACAAACTCAGAGAAACATACACAAAGGAAAAAAATTGTAAAATTCTTTTTTTTTTTTATTTTTCCTCAATCCTGTTTTCCACTGCGAGCGGAATGGGCCCGCCATTAAGGACTACGTTGAACTCACAACAGTAAATTACATAAGTACCAACAAAGAGTCATGCAGAAAGGTTCGAGCTCATTACAAGAGTGAGGAAATGTAAAATTCATTACTCTGAGTGGGAATTGAACCCGCAACCGTCGCGTTTACAAGTATATAATATACCACTACACCACGAGGACCTTAGTAGATTGTTACAATATATTGTTATAGTGTGCCTTTTATATTAGAATTTAGAACCACATCATATTTTCCAGGAATATAATTTCAATTACTTCAACTTCACACAAGAATAATATTTATTATACAAACCCCAAGTAACCTCCAATGTTGAATATCAAGTTAAATATCTGATGTTAATATTCAGAAAGTTATTTCATTCTAGGTATATTTCATACTCTTATTAAATGAGTTCGGTATAAAAATAAGATTTACTTTTGCTTTTCTATTGTATTTCGCTTTTTATTTAACCTTGGTCCTAAGCTCGGAGAAAATATTAGAATTAGTGATACATATTATTATAAAGCTATTGTAGTGAGATGGCATTGTATATTGAGGGTTTTAGGGTAGGCAAAAGAAACTTACTATCGAAACACTCCGTTCCCCACTTTCTGCCAAAAAAATCAGTCCCCCAAGTGGAAATCGAAGCTACAAACGTCACCACTACAACAGCCTTAATTATCATGATTATAACATCTCAAGTAATAAATAGTTATTAAGTACAGTATATTTTTTTTAAATAAGTATTATTAAGTAATACTTAATTAAAAAAATAATACTATACTTAACTTACTTATCTGGATAAAAGTGTGTAGAACAGTAAATGTAAATGCTATCTTTATAACTTGAAAGAAAATAAGATTTTAGAGTATCATATTGAGAAATGTGTTATATTTATTCTGTATTTTTTCGACTGTCATTAAACAGAGATATGTGTTTCGAGCATCCTTAGCAAGTAAAATATTTTACTTGAAGTACTCTAAAATATAGCCACAACTGAACATTTTAACGAGGGTGTTAGTTTTAATCATTTTAAAAAAAACACAAAAAATATGAAAAGTTTTATCTTTTTCAATGTACCTATAGCATTAATTCTCACGAATCTTGGAAAACGAGCGGAGAAGCTAGCGATGCGTTATTGCCCTCTCCATATTTCATTCATTCAAAAATATTATTCGCAACAAAAGTTATCGCGGAAGAAAATAATTTTTATTTTTATATTGCAAATACGTTAGACTACCTACGTAAGTACTTACGTTACATGAAATATCACATGGGGCTTCCATGCGATATCGTACGTAAAAATCAAATCAAATCAGCTTTATGCTGTATTACGCACTCAGCAGAGTAGGCACAGGGAACCTACTGTTAAGATACTCCTTTCCTCACTTTTGCATTGCGAACGAGTGTCGGAACTCATAACTAATAATTCATTTAGTCGAGTGGGGATCGAACCCACAAGCGTAGCGATCAGTAACACCCTTGTGCCTCCGCGCCACAACAGCCTCATAAAAAACTTAATTAAAATCGAATATATACGTCGTCAAATGTGTATAAAAAATTATAAGAATTTCATTGACCGATAATTCTTGTGTAAGCATCAATTGTTAAATAAAATTGAAAATATAAATGTAAAAATAAATATTTCGTCTCCTCGAGTCGAACCCACAACCAGTCGATTTACAGGCACACTTTGTGCCCCTGCGCCACGATTGGCCTCTTTAATATTACTTATGTTTTTTTATTATTATCAGATTAGCATATTATATTTAACCAACAAATATATTTTAGTACAACCAAAGTATTTAATGCAAGACGTCAACTCGCTTACAGGTCGGAGGTAAGCCACAACTGACAGTCCAATTATCCAGTCGCGATCCGCAATGGCCTCTGTAGTCTGTTCTCGATGCGATAGTCGTTTTTACAGAAATAAGGGGCAAAATAATTGGTTCGCTACAGAAACTTATCGGTTTTTTTACGATCGACGTTGAAAGTTGAAATCTTTGCTTTTATTAATATTGTACAGTGAGTTGTCGATGACGTTTTTTTTCCTTTATTTATTTTTATTGAGATTATATGAATGCTTATGAATTTAAAAAAAAAATTATATCAATGTAGTCGTGTCGTCGTGGCGCAGCGGCACAAAGTGTGACTGTAAAACCCACTGGTTGTGGGTTCAATTCCCACTCGAGGAGATGAAATATTTACTTAAATTTATATTTCCATTTCTTCGCTCTGGTGTCGAGGAAAAGCGCGGTGTTGAGTTCTGCCACTCAACACGCAATGCCTGCAGAATTCGGCAGAAAGTGGGGAACGGAGTGTCTTGACATTAGGTTCCCTCTGCCTACCCTGCTGTGTGCGGGATACAGTGTGAAGCTGAATTTATATCAAGATTATTAGTTTCACGCTGTATCTTGTTATCACACAGGGTAGGCAGGGTTCCCCACTTTCTGGTGAAATCCGGAAGTTGAGTAGCGTGCTTGCGTATTGAGTAACGGAACTCACAGCCAAATTTTACCTCGACATCAAAGCGAAGAAATGCAAATATAAATTTAAATAAATATTTCAATTTCTCGAGTGGGGATCAGACTCATCAACAGTCGCCACAATCACACACTTGAGCCCCTGCACCCCAATTGGCCTCATATTAAGATTGGAATAAGTATAGGTATACTTAATCAACAATAATAGAAATATTGATAAGAAAAAATATTAATCTTGAAGGATCAAAAACAAAAAAAAATATATACTTTTTTGTGTAAAAATTATCTACTTTAAAATAGTAACATTTATAACTAATCGTATTAAGTCTTCGATACAGCCTCAAAATACTTGTCTGCCTCTTCTTTATCCTGGCACTTTAATTCAACATTTGGATCAGTCCAATCAACTTCATTCTTGTCATACCATATAAATTTCCCCTTCAAAGACTGGTCACAATCTAACGCCAAATAAACGTGGGCTTGACTCGATTCATCTATGGATAAATCTCCATGTTGCATAGTCATGTCAGTTTTAACAAAACCAGGGTGTAATGAGTTAATTGATATATTTCTGCCTATTGTGGCTTGTTGAACTCTAGTTAAGGCGCAAATAGCAATTTTTGATATACGATAAGCGAGCAGAGCGGTGGCAGCAAAATCGTTTTCATTCAAAGTATTATTTTGAACTGATTTTAAAAACCAATCTACAAATTCATCAATTTCTTTGATTTCCAAATCTTGTTTCGTAAGTCTTTCAATCCAAAAAGTGTTTTTTAAATTTGAGATGTGTCCACAGTCGCTAGAGACGCTTACTACTCTTGCATTATCACTTAGTAACGGAAATAAATAATCTTGAATATTAAAATAGCTTCTATAATTAACATCGATAACACGTTTGGCCTCAACATAAGTAGTCTTGCTAAAATCCTCCGGTGTAGTAGCAGCATTGTTAATTAATATATCAAGACTTGAATGTTGTTGCTTTAAATGTTTGGCAAAATTTTCTACATTTTTTTTGTCAGTGATATCCAATTGGTAGAAAATTGGATTGAATCCTTCTTCTTTTAATTTTTTTATAGCTTCTTTTCCTCTTTTTATATCTCGAGCAGTTAAATACACTACTTTAACTCCACGCCTACAAAGTTCTCTCACAATACCGAAACCGATTCCCTTATTAGAACCGGTCACTACAGCAACTTTGTCGATCATTATGACTCGACAGGCAGCGCCCGACTGAAGGATATTTGAATACATTACATCTGATTATGTGACTAGTACTCATTGTTTTAAATTATCTAACATTAGATTGTAATATGTAGATAAGTATCAACGATAATTATAATGCACTAATATATGTATGAAATAATTTAAATATTTTTTTAATATTATTCATTTTTTTTTCAACATAAACAAATTATTTTTCTTCTTATTTTCAATATATAGGGATATATTATATGAATTTCAACACACTTTAATACGCTATGTCCCATAAACTAGACAGAATTTGACTGGCGTTTTAATAATTGACTCCCTCTGCCTACTAACTCAGTCACTTTTTACAATATTTATTTTATAAACAAAATTTTAGTATGTATAATGTAAATTTATGTTTATTTCAACATTATATGAAATTTGTGTAAACATAACTAACGCGCTAGTTGCTTTGTGCAATATATTTGCCATATTGATCATTAACATTGTTTATTTAACACTTCACGTGAACTGTTTACTATTGTAGTATGAGTGGCAAACTCTTGGCACTGACTTTCTATGTACCATATATTAAAATAGTTGTATGTGCCATAATAATAAATGCACCATGTACTAAAATAATTGAAGCCAGTCGTGGCACAGGATACTTAGATTTACTCTCTATTACCATTTAGACATTTCCGTTCCCCTCTTTGCGCAAAATTCTTCAGGCATTGCGTGTTGAGTGGCGACACTCAACTTCGCGGCTCATACCAAAGAGAGACAATGAAAATATTAAATATTTCATTTTATCAAGTGGAAATCGAATCCATAGCCCACTGTATTTCAGTGGCCAGTGGCTGGCTACATATATTTCTATCTAAGGATGAAGTACAAAACAAACATCATCCTACAATTTTCTAACTTTATATGTAAATTAAAATCTAAAATCAATAATCCAATGCAAACTAACTATAATTTACTTCCAACGAATGTTAAATGCTTTCATAATATTAACAAACTTGTTTACCATACATCAGCGTAAGTATCATTGAGTTCTCCTTTATATAATATTGCGCAATATATGTATGTATCTCTATCAATATTGTGTTGAAATTTGAATAGATAAATATATCTGTAAATATTTGATTGGTACCTTCATATATATATATATTGGTAACTTCATAGTTAAACTATTTAAACTAAACCAGTTAAGTGCGAGTCGGACTCGTCTACTATTACTATACGCGTATTAATATCATGATTGTAGATCAATCCGTACGACTATAGTACGTCTTATAAAAATTGACAAAAAGTAAGTTTGCGAGCGTATACATTCGTTTTAAATGAAATTAACTGCAAATATAAGTTTGTAATGTTTTTTTTATCTATTTATACAGTCTTTATTTGGTAAATATCATTTTAACTTGTTACTTTCATGCGATCTTCTGATAAATAAATAAAAAATGGTAAAAGAAATTATTATACTGTAAGAAATTTGCATCACCTTTAAAATATCTCTAAATAAAAACAATGTTTTTATTTTCTTCTCTTACTTTGTTTTTTAGCTTTATGGCATATCCAACACGTAGCAAAGAAAATTTACTATTAACACAATGCATTCCATCGTGGCCGAACTCGCCTTATATTGTATCAGATCAATGAAATAAAAACAAATCTTTACCCAGAGTGAGAATCGAATCCACAACAATGGCGTTTACAACCAAACGCTTGCCACTCATTTTAAAAAAGTCGTTTATACGGTTTTTACGATTCTAAAACACCCATTGACTTCTCTTATATACCTACTCTTCCAATGAATGTCATAAGTCAACGTTTATAGTGAACAGTGGAAATGCAGGCAAATTGCGTAGCAGCTCTTGAATACGTACCGTGACTTGTTCAAATATCGGAATCGATAGGCTATGCTCGTAATATACGGCTTCAAATTCATTTGTAAAGTGGAAAGTGTGCATGTTTAGCCTTTTTAACCGACTTTTGTTCTGTAAAAGGAGAAGGTTATAAATTCGATTATTTTTTTATATTTGTTACCTGTTGTTTGGACTGGGTGAACCTATTTTGATGATTTTTTTTTTGAAAGCTGATGCTGTCCGTGTTTGATCTAGTTTTGACAATGTTATACATTAGAAAACCACATAAATCTCAAAGGGTCTAGCCTGATAAGTATGGGAAATCTGTCCTGGCTTCTAATAAATTATTTTTAATATGATTATATGCCAGTCATAGCGCAGCGGCACGAAGTGTGACTGTAAAACCGACTGGTTGTGGGTTCGATCCCCACTCGAGGAGATGAAATATTTACTTAAATTTACATTTACATATCTTCGCTCTGGTATCGAGGTTAAGGGCGGCGTTGAGTTCTGCCACTCAACATGCAATGCCTCCAGAATTTGGCACAAAGTGGAGAACGGAGTGTCTTAACACTAGGTTCCCTCTGCTTACCCTGCTGTGTGCGGGGTACAGCGTGAAGCTAATTTTGGTTACACATATATTGGATAAATTAGCTTCACGCTGTATCCCGCACACAGCAGGGTAGGCAGAGGGAACCTAGTGTTAAGACACTCCGTTCCCCACTTTCTGCCGGATTCTGGAGGCATTGCGTGTTGAGTGGCAGAACTCAAC
>DWQW01011110.1:0-11658 GCA_018249695.1 Heliconius erato demophoon
TCCAGCGAACGAAACCGCAATCGGGTCAATATAAATATTATCACTTATCCACTAGATTTTTAACTTAGATTGTCTGACTTCCTTTGAGTAAAAATAAACTAACGCTATACAAAAGCAGCGGTAGCTAATATTCAAATGAGACGCCTACACTGTCACTCAAGAAACTTAATTCACCACCACCCCCTAACATACACCTAGCAGCATATAAACGTATAAGAATGCTGGGGACGTGCACTATTTCAATCAGAGAGCCAGGACAAGGAAACCAACCGGTGTAGAAATGGGGAAGTAATTACCATTTATTATTACGTAACCCGTTGCACTCCTTACCTACCGGTACCTACTTTGTAAACGCCACAAAATAAGAAAAGATAAAGGTGGAAAAACATTTACTCGCCCGCCCCCATTATGTTAATTACAGTCACGAGCCCTCAGTTGTCGTGCTTCTTGTTCTCAAACAATTTAGACCCCTATCTAATATGAGTATTAGGCCCAAATTGGTTTGCGAATAAACACACTCGTTTCGTTTTACGTTAAAAATATAGGTAGGTAGGTGGTAATTCAAAGCCTCACCTGACCGTGTGAAACTGAATCGCATGTTGCGAAGACATTTTAGGATGTCACTGCACATTGAGTGTATTATTTTATATTTCAAAATTGTAAAACAAATTAAATTATAGTTAGTGTTGATTCACTCCAAAATACATCGTATATATATGACAAGATTCTGATTAACTTTCTCTAGATTTCTCTATCAGGAGGTACTCTTGGTAATAAAACAAAAAAAAAACACTACTATACTATTTTTTACTATTTTTAAAGTGTTAATCCACACTTAGGAAAGAAAAATACTTATATAGAAAACGTATAAAAATTTGAACGTGGCGGGACTCGAACCCGCGCTTCCTGGAAACCGACCAGGTCTGTTTGGTCGGTTGGCCTGGTCGGTTTCCAGGAGGCGCGTGTTCGAGTCCCGCTACGTTCAAATTTTAATACGTTTTCTAAATAAGTATTTTTCACTACTATATTACACGTTAAAGTAATAAATAACACCTTATTAGCGAATATTATAATTTAAACGACTTATTTATATTAAATTCAATAAATATCAACAATAACTTTCAAACTTTCTTAGCTTTTATCAAATTAAGCGGCCATTTTCAAGAGCAAACCAAAGTGTTTTTTTAGATAAAATTAGTTTATTTGAATTTTACAACAAATCGCTGTTATACAACAATATTTACACCGTCGTTTTGAGGAAAATTATTCTTTTGTAGAAACGTTTCCGGCGCGTTCCGCTACTTTGTTTTCGCTTTTAATTAAAATGAGTCCAGACGAGAAATGTTCCGGAGATGCCATTTTCCGTATTAAAACCGGAATAATTAGGGGCCGGTGCAATTGTTTTTTCGTAGATTACTTTATGGGAGCTGTGACAGTGAAAAACATGCTGTTTTAAACAATAAATGACCTTTGTGGTCGGTGATTTGTCCTTTTGACACAATATACAAGTGTATTTAATAAATGTCTTTAACTTTAATAGTCTTTAAAAGTTCAATGGTTGGCGGTTAATTTTGGGTTAAATAATTTTAGAACTACAATAACTAAATAAAACTTTAAATAAGTTCTATATGTATAAGTATATGATCGTTTATTCTTAAAATACGTTCGACTTAGAAGTTTTTTTTTAATCTTTGAATACGTTCAAAGATTTAAAAATCTTTTTATCAAGCTTTCCATTTTCTACTGACTTAGAAACATCGTGTACAATGAAACCGGGAAAATTCTGATATTTAAAATAACCCAAAAGGATTTAAACCTAAAAGGGATTCGTAATAAATTAAAAATGAATTTCATAATAAAAGAAAATTAAAAATTAAAATTACGTAAACTTCTACATTAATATTGACATATATGTATAAGTGAATATAATAGGATTTGAATCAAGATGTTTTGATATTATAAAGTTTATAAAACATACAACTCACGCAAAAGTATCCCAAGAAGAATATCCAAAGTAAAAGTAGTATTGCTATATCTTTGTATCGTAATATAAATGAACAAATAGCAGAAGTCAGTCTTTGACTCGGCCGGGTTCCAGTGAAACGCAAACAGTTTTACCTTAAACAAACTTTCCTGAAGAGGGCAAATATTAGTAAATCTGGGTAATTCTGGGCCGAAGTTAGTTATTCCGTTAATTAGCTATAGCTTCGGGCGAGAATGTTTAAAGTTTGAGAAACATTACGCTAACAATCATGTAAATTGTATATTATTGCCCTGTGATGTGACGTTTGGTGTGGTGTTATTTTTTTTTATTTTAGCTTCACGCTTTATCCCTCACATATATACTTAGTAGTAGAACACTCCGTTCCCCATTTTTCATACATTTATGAAAGATTGCTTATTGCGTAGCGGAATTCAATGCTGCGCTTTGTATTTGTTACCAGAGCGAGGAAATGAAAATATTAATTCCACTGAGTGGGAATGGAACCCACAACCGCTGCGTTTGTGTGTCAAATATATAGCTGTACCGCTACGCAACGACGGATATAGGGATATTATTTTTGCGGCTTTACGCTGTATTCCGCATTCCGCAGTATTGGCAGATAAACCTCACTTTTTGCCGATTTTTCATTGAGGCATTGAGTGGTAGAACTCGACGCCGCGCTTTGCTCTGGTACCAGAGTAATGAAATGAAAATATTAATAAATAATAATTCATTTCCCCTAATGTGAATTGAACCCACAACCGTCGCGTATTATAGTCACACGTTTGCGCCTCTACGCAACTACAGTATCCCGCTCACAGCAGGGTTGGCAGAAGGAATCTAGTGTAAGACACTCCGTTCCCCACTTTCTGCCGAATTCTGGAGGCATTGCGTGTTAAATGGCAGAACTCAACGACGCGTTTTGCCTCGATACCAGAGCGAAGAAATGAAAGTATAAATTTAAATAAATCGAGTGGGGGGATCGAACCCACAACCAGTGCAGCTGCGCCACGACTGACCTCTATAGTATCCTCAATAGAATAGTATTATTAGATTTTTCATTTTACAAAAACATTTCACAGAGCATACCTTTAGGTATATCAAATTAATTTTGGTCGTTATTACATATCACGACCATATACAAAAGAGTAGTGTGTGTATTTACTTTAAATAATATACATTCTACACAACACTAATATTTTATCCAAGGTTTTATTTTAGGTCCAAAAGTTTTTTCCAAAATTTTATATACAAACAAACATCCCATAAGAAAAGTACGACAACGAGTTAATATAACCAAAATATTTCTACAAAAAAAAATACTGTTTCATACTTTATTAACCCGATCTTCCTTGGTTTCATAAATCCGTATACCCTTTTATATTCGTACGCGTTTCGTATTTTATTCATATTTAGTAGCGAGAAATTCGTGTTTAGGCCGTGCCTGAAATGGTAATAAGATAACACAAGAGATAATACCTGCTCACTGCATTTTGAATTGCGCCGGGATACGTTTGTAGCTAAATATTTGTTTGATATTCTTTTATAGTATTAGATTATCTTTGAGGGCATTCATTATTTATTTTTTTATATAATGAAATAAAATTTGAGGCCAGTCGTGACGCAGAGACACAAGAGTGTGAGTGTGAACGCTACAGGTTGTGTGGTTTTTATTACAATTCGAAGAAAAGAAATAATTAATAAAGTGCGGCGTTGAGTTCCACCACTCAACACGCGGTGCCTTTATAATTCTGCAGGAAATGGGGAAAGGAAGCGTCTTGTTGGGAAAAAGTGTTTTGACACTTTATCTACCTTGCTATGTGTGGAATATAACAGCGTGAAGTTAAAAAAAATGCATTTAAATCAACTTCTCTTGATATAAATAACGTTCGAGTCAAATATACTTTATTTTTAACTAAAGAATCACTTGATAAGCGATTTTGATATTTACTATAATATTCCCAAAAATATCTAAGTATATACTTAATCAGCACCTTTTCAAATAACAACAATGAAGCAAAAAAATAATAAAACAAATCCGCATATGTCATCGAAAAATATATGCATTTAGAATTATTATAGATATTGCTTATTTACAAAAAAAAAACTAATTTAAAATACATCAATTCACATAGCTTATTAAGTTCCATATTACTTTTTCTCAAACTACCCGCAAATATTAATCAACTATAACAAACGAACAAAAACTGGTACAAACTTTGAGTCTTCAAAACTGACGAGGACGAACGGACGGAAGGACAGATAATCTTATTTGTTATAGCGACGATTTAACGAAGTCGGCGGTAGAAGCCGGCTTACGGTGTGTACTCAGGCCCAGTTGTCGAACTCCGTAATGTCAATAGCCATCAATAATAACAATATGAGCGGTGCGCTGGCGGATGACCAAACTACAGGAAGGCAAACGAAACGTGAATGATGACTTCGCGGGTGTTTGTCTACTCATTTGTTTCTATTGTTTTATTATTATTTAATAGTGTTCCAATTACTATTCGATTGAGGAAATTAATAGAATTAATAGAGAATTTTGCATTATTGAAATAAAATTTGAAAGGGGTCGTCGTGGCTTTGAAGCACAAGTGTGACTGTAACGCAGAGGTTCGGTTTACACGCGTTGGAATTAATTATTATTTATTAATATTTTATTTTTTTGCCTCTGGTGCCAAGACGCGCGGCGTTGTGTTCCACCACTCAACAGGCAATGATTATCTTAACATTATGCGGGATACAGCGTGAAGGTAAAATTATAATTTTCACATTATCTTAATTTTGTTTCACTTTTACAGTTTACAATGAACACATGACATTATTTATAATTTTTTTTACGCCGGATATAGACTTCTTTTAAATAAGGTAACTCGAGATAAAGGAGTAGTCACTAATAATAGTAAAACAACCGAATAATATATTTCATATAAGAAGTAATAGTTATAAGTAAGTAGTTGTAAGTACCCAATTAAAGGAACACTAGAGTACTGGAAGTCTCTTTACATTCTATTACTGCCTAAGTCTCTCAACGTACGGAATATAGAGTGGGATGAAATAATTATGATATATACTTACTAGTATATTACACCAAAGTATGATTTGAAATCAAAATCTGCTAACATTTCTCTACACAACAGTTAATATATTAAATTTATTAATTGTTTAAATTATATACTTGTAATTATAACGTAATTAGTTTGAAATCAAGTATCTTATAAAAGTTGGTAAACTATCAGAATGTTATATATAATTAATACTTTTTAAAATGACCAATATGCCAAAGTCGAAATTAGTGTTTATAACTTTTTTCCCATGTCAAAAATTAACAGATTTGTAAGATTTACAATTATTTATTAGTTATTAATTAATTATTTATTATTAGTATTCATTATTTATTAATAGACAATGATACGTAAACTTGTAATAGACAGGAGTGAACTTATACATATGATTGATAGAAGAAAAAAAGCTGTATTTATTCCAGTTGAATAATATTGACAATTCCATTTACTCATTTTTGACATTTAAACAATAGTGCTTCTAGACCTCTAATAGTGTGAAATAAACAAACCGACAGAATAATAGGAAAAATTTTAATATTATAAAGAATGCCGTTTGTCTTGCGCGAGTTCAGAGTCCAATATCACATTTTATAAATACTACCAACTATTATTCTTGAGAATACCAGGAAGTGGAGGCTTGTAATAAAACTTGGAAATTTAAGATGTCATCGGACACACATACCTTAGAGGGTATGAGCTCTGTGTATGTTATATAGAATACTTCAACATATTGGTGGAAAAGTGGAGAACAGTGTGTCTTAACACTATATTCCCTCTGCCGACCCCGCTATATGCGAGATACAACGTGAACCTGATTTGATATTTTTTCAACGATTTTGTTACGATAAAATAACCATAAATTTTTTTAGCATCAATATGAAGAAAAATAACAAAACATTTTAAAATTCGGTATCGTTTATTTCAAACACAGACTACAATATCAAATTTCCAAAAAAAAATGTATATTATCATAACGCTTCAGCTTATCTGAGCTTCCAAATATATATCCCTTTTATTGATATGAACGTCGACCTGTCAATAGCTATCATCATGCTAAATTTAATTTCAACGTGTCCACTCCACTTAACTCTTGACGTATCGATTTTGTTCTTAAACTATCATATTTCTGAATTTATGTAAGTAAATCATCAGTTATATAAATAAGCATTTTATTTCCGCCTGACGCTGAGTCCATACAGAGGAAATTTAGTGTTAAAAAACTCCGTTCCCCACTTTTCATCGAATTTTCGAGGCACTGTGTGTTGAGTAGCGGAACTCGACGCCGTGCTTTTGCCTTGGTACCAAAGTGAAGAAATATTAATAAATAATAATTCATTTCTCTATTTCACTAAAACAAATAATTTATGAATTAAGTAAACCCTGGCACATATACTAGTATCAATTTAAATTTGATTTCTTGTCAATGCAATACATACATACGTTGTTTGCTCTATTTTTATATATGGAAGTGATTAAATTTAAATGTTCAATATTGAAATGTACTGGAGACAAGGGAGTACGACTAGACTTAGACAATCGCATCCGAGTTGCGCATTGCGGTAGTAGGAAATAGAGGGAAAAGATTATCTGGCATTCTTTACTTTGTTTACTGACCTACTAGATATTCCGCCACGTCTAACGTCGTAGACGTTCCTAGCAAATGCAACCAACACTGTCATTTGAAATTGAGAATAATTTTAATAAGTGATAACATTAAATTTGGTTTCTTTTGAATTTTGTTTTTATTTATAATCACGTGTAAAAGTAACTCTCTAGTAAGACAGTACAGACAGTCCCTTGTAAAAGTAACATATATTCAACTATAATTTTAAAATTTTATATGTGTAAAGTAAATCTTTACTGATTTTCGTTAGACACAATGTAAATTGATACAAAAAATGATTTTTTTTCCGTGGTCTAAGTAGATGAGATTGGGTATTAAATTCACAAGCGTTGCGTTTATAATATTAGTTAAATCTTACTTTATTTTTTCAGTAACTTATTCCTATTAAAAGGTTTGATATTTGAAAACTTAAAGCGCTTCACCTTATCACCCCATGGAGAAAAATAAGATAAAATTTATAACATAATAGTCTCTAATTACTATTTTTAAAAATAATATTTAATGTAATCAAAACATTTTTTAACGTATGTTTAAAAAAATCCACATAGATATACAGATATATGTGCTATATATTTAGACTAAAGCGACAGTCAATTGAAGCGATACTCGATGGTCATGATCGATTAGTGATTTAATTATTACAGTCAAAATCAATAATACACTGCTAATGGAATTTCAATTAGAGCATCCTATCTCTAAAATTATAGTATTGAGTGCAAGGAATAGGTGGTAGTTAATTATAAGAATCAATATCTTATAACAAGTAAGTAACTTAAAAGTTATTTATTGAGTTTTATTAAATACTAATGTTATTTATCATCTTCACGCTGTATCCCGCACACAACAGGGTAGGCAGAGGGAACCTAGTGTTAAGACACTCCGTTCCCCAGTTTCCGTCCAATTCTGAGGGCCTCGATACCAAAGCAAAGAAATTAAAATATAAATGTAAATAAATATTTCACTTCCTCGAGTGGGGATCGAACCCACAACCAGTCGATTTTACAGTTACACTTTGTGCCCCTGCGATACGACTGGCCTCAGTACTAATGTGTTTATGATATATTTATGTTAGAGCCTAGTGTTAAGACACTCCGTTACCCACTTGACTCGGGAGTCAAGTGGGTAAGTCTCGTAAATCGGAATTTACGAGACATTGCGTATTAAGCGGCGAAATTCAATGTCGCGTTTTGTGTAAAACTAAACGAAGATCCAGAACAAAAAAATGAAAATAATTCATATTCCCGAGTAAGCGTCGAACCCACAACTGTAGGAGATTTTTTTCCTAACATTCAAAATTAAGAAAGTGCGGAGAGACGTTTGTTTTCTAAATGTAAAATTGATATTTTTTCATGCAATTTATATACATATTTTTTTAAAGCAAACATAGTAAGGAAATGTAATTTTAATTCGTAAACATGAAAAACAATTTTACAATCTTTTCAATCAATTCTTTCAACATTTCACATAACAAACCAACTTTTCACAACAAAGCTGTTTGTTTTTAATAAATAATAAATTAAACTTGTGATATCTTTACTGTTATATAATAATATTATTGTGTAGTTGAGTTGTGTTAAGATTGTTTTGTTGTTTTAATGTTGGCCCGGGTGGATGAGAACTAGGTGATAAGCAAACTTAGCTGATGGCTCACAAGGAAGGCTTGGAGGCGTACAGTTTTCAACTTATATATAATCCGGATCCCTTCTGTCAAGTTACGGACTTATTCAATGAGATTCCACCGTTTTAAGTTTCCCTATTTCGTTATTCACTCGCAAGCGCCAGCCGCGACTTTATATAGATCGTAAAATGAATCTCTCTCTCGCGGATATTTTCCACCTAGCTAGTTTGTTGTAAATGTTTTGTTGTAGATGAGTTACCAAGATATTATTTGATATTAGTTAAATATTTATAATATATTTAAATGTAGCTTTGAATAGTTTTTTATTTCTCTTTTCGAATTCACGCATTGCTTCTATTATGCTAATAATTGACAAAGAGAACCTAGTAAATGTCATGCAAATATTTTAAATAAAATCTACAACGCCGTCCTTTTAATTTAATATAAGAGATAAGTAGAAACACTTTAAGAGTTTTATTCGCTATAGCGGGGTTTATCGTTGTAATAATAATAATACCTTAAAATAAATGTGGAATTGGGGAATGGAGTGTCTTAACACTAAATTTCTAGCGTGAAGCTGATTTTTTAAATCAGTTATGTATATACAATATACATTTGACAATTATCTAAAAATATTAATTTGGCGAATTGCCAAGAACAACAAAACATTATTATTCCAAGTTTCACAAGTACAAAACCTAAATAAACTTTACCTCAATTTGGTTTCACGTTAAAATCCTGCAATATATTTCAATTTATCATCGAACGGGACTGTAACAACAATTGTGACGTGACATTCTCGTTCGTCGCTTATAATTAATATTCGATGATTATTAAAGGAATAAATCAACTTCACGCTGTATCCCGCATGTAGCAGGATAAACAGAGGGAACCTAGTATTAAAACACTCCGTTCCCTACTTTCCGGTGAATTTTTCGAGGAATTGCGTGTTGAGTGGCGGAACTCAACGCCGGGCTTTACTTTGTCAGCGCCCATAGCTTTTATATGTTAAAATTGTACTTGTATGCTATAAATGCTTCGAATGTTCATCATTTTATTTCACTATTCAAAAATAGTCTTTTAAACAGGTAGTTTGAAATAGTCTGAAAATATTTTTGCTTGCCTCATATCACCGTTTGTAGAGTATAATAATTTGTCTCTGTAGAAGTTTCAAGCAAACATTACTTTAAAAATAAAATGACGGTAGTTTTAAGCAAACTTTTGGATAATTCCGCAAAAAGCTTTCTGTAAAATTTAGAGATTTAAAAAAACTATACATATTACAACTTTACATAGCAAAATACAACAATAAAACAAAAAAAAGTGCATTTTCATTTTATTTTATAGTGTGTAAAAATTTTGAGAACGTATTTTCTACATAGGTAGGTAGTTTAAATAGAAAAATCTGAAAATATTGCTTTAAAAACCGCCATTTTATATATATTTACGATAAAAAATAATCTAGGGAAAAAAAGAGTTTATAACGGAAACATATAACTTTGGATACTTATTGTTCTCGCCGGACGCTTTTAATTCGAACGTCCCAAACAATTACATGGAGTGGACGCGACAAGTGCACTCTGTGTTCTACAGTATTCATAGTATTTGCGATATACTGTATACTATTATTTTTTTTACGTTTTTAATTAAAGCTCGAAAATGTCACACAATACCTGTTTTCATATACATACAAGCGGACCCGGACGCGGCTTCGCCCGCTAGAACTATACAAATATTTATTAAATATATTTATGAAAATACTAGTGGGCGCGCGCAGCTTCGCCCCCTTGTCTGCAACCTTAGGGGCGAATTAAAAAAAAACCACGAAACACGTGTTCATTAAAATATTTTTAACAGTCTGAATTTAAATTTTTATAAAAATCGATGGCAATTTAAAGATTTTTCCATATAAACTTTCAACCCATTATTTGAACCCTTAGGGGGTGAATTCTAAAAAACCATTACTACGTGTTCAATGAAATATTTTTAAGAGCCTGAATTTTAAATTTTATAAAAATCGGTGCCGATTTAATTTTTTTTCCATACAAATTTTCAACCCCTCTTTCATTCCTTTAGGGATAAAATTTTTCAAGATAATTTTTTTCTTAGTGGATGTCCAGATTAAGAAAATAAACATCTGTCCAAATTTCCCGTTTCTACCATCAGCAGTTACGGCTGTGCGTGCGTCTTACCTCAGTCAGTCAGGTACATGTCCTTTTATATATAGAAGAAGATAGATAAGCCTAAATAATCGAAATAAACTGAATAAGAATAATGGGTGGAGACTTATTATTAAAAACAATATCTGAGTAATTGAAATGAAAAAACAAAATAAGTAAAAGTAACTAAAGGAAATTCTTAATATTAGAAAAAGTACCAAACTAATTAAAATGAACAAAAAATAATAAGTAAACACAAAAATGGTTACTGAAGGTTATCCTTAAGAGATAGTCATATTATGTGCTGTGGCTGTGGCTATATAGAGACCGCGACACCATATCTCTTAAGGCATTTTATGACAAAAATTAATTGACATTTGCAAGGTTTCCGTTGCATTGATCGTTTCTTATAAATAAAAATGAAGTGTATGTTTGTGATCACAAAATAACTGTGTTTTTGCTAGTGTCACTCAACACGCAATGCCCCCAGAATTCGATGGAAAAATGGGAACGAAGTGTCTTAACTCTATTTATATAGAGATAAGTATAGAGATCAACAAAATTTATGCAATTTGACAAGCAGTTTTTAAATGTGAGCAGTGAAACAGTCAATAATACATACATCAACGTCGTCCATGCGTTGTACGTATTATACACCTACACAACACCAATGATAATATTAGCAATGTGGATAAAAGCTATTATAATAATAATGATAAACAACTAACGTATCGTCGTTTTAGAGCGTAAACCCGCCAAATCTGTCTCTCGTTTTTAAGATTTTATAAACTTCGAAAGTGTAAAATAAGTACAAAATTTATTTTAATTTTTTTTCTATTTTATTTCCTATAGCAGAGAAAATAAATAAAATATCGAAACATGTAATTTCGAAACAGCGTGTGAATATAAACGTGTGACTGTACACGAGATATGAGTTCAATTCCCGATCAGGGAAATTAATAATTCAATATTTTCATTTCTTTCGTCCGGTAACAAGAAAAAGCGTGACGTCGCGAATCATTTGATTGCCTTTGTACACCATACCACAAGCGTGATACAGCGTGACACAACAAAAATCACCTAAACTCCAAGCACAAAACCTTACAACACATTAAAACCAACACGACACAGCACAGCACAGCACGTTAACAAATCGCCGGCACTCAGGCACAATCGGTCACGGCAATCTGGAGCGAGATAGTTAG
>DWQW01011111.1:0-11658 GCA_018249695.1 Heliconius erato demophoon
CGCTTGTGACCCGGCGCTACAAGTCACAACTGGTTCAATACTTCTGGTAAAAAAATCTATCTTGATTGATATGAATATACGTTAATAAATTTGTATTAGTGTTTAGTTATCTCTTGCTATTTCACGCTGTAGTTTAGCTATATTTGGTTAATACTGTAAGTGTGATATCCTAAACGGATATAAAGAACCTAGAGTTGAATTTTTTTTTGATTATATTATTGCTATTTTATTTTCGGTGACATCATCATCACCGTAGTGTGTTGTCAAAGGAGAAGTTCTTCTCACGAGTAGGAATCGAACCCACAAACACAGTAATTTATTAACTTAACTTAGCTTCACGCTTTATCCCTAGCGGGGTAATCAGAGAGAAAGGAACGCCAAACGCTACGGAAATAATTATTAGAATTTTTGGAGGATACAGCTAAACAAAAAATAATTTTAAGATAGGGGAAAGAAAAAAATAATATTAAGATGGGGGAAAGAACTATTTATAAGTACTTATTATCATAAATGACTGATGTCTAAAAATACATGATGAAATAATATTCTTATAGCTCTCCAACCGATATAAAATGCTAAACAATTGGATAATATAATATTTTATTGATATTGTTCATTCTTGTGATTCAAGCGACGATAAGGCTGACTGCGGAAGCGTCTGAAAATTATTAATAGTTATATAATTAGGGCTCCGTGGTGCAGTGGTATAGCGTCTTACTACAAGCGAGGTGATTGTAGGTTCGATTTCCACTTGCAGGAATGAATTATTTCATTCAATGTCTCGAATTTGGAATGAAGTAGAGAACTAAATATGTAGAAAACTTTCCGCCGAATTCTGGAGAAATTATGTGTTGAGTGGCGGTGCTCAAAGCCACGCATTGCCTCGAATCAACTTTTTCAAATATTAGGGTAAAGATTTCGGGCTTTATATATTAATAATAGAAAACTTTATACCATAACCAAAATACATTGGATCTTAATTTATTTTCCTTCAATTACCATAAATTAAATTAATCACTCATATCATTAAAATACTAAGAATAAAAGATAGCATATATTGAAAATCTATTAGATCATCGAATAAAAATATAAAATTCATAATAATTGTTTTCACAAACAAATGAAATCACACAATACAGATAGTTGCTTAATTTAAAAATAGCCAATTATATTATTTTTTATATCAGTCTATCTTATATGTAGATACACTTAATAACAGATTAAAGAAATGCAATTATAATTAAAACATATACTAATACAATAAAACAGAAGCGTTTGTTGGGTTGGACGAGCTAATCTCAGGAAGTACTGGTTCGAACTGAAAAAATATCCTTTTATGTTGGTTAACTATTTCATTAATCAAAGAAAGCTTTATTCATATAGTCTATATGTATATATTCGTTTTCAAAACCGTTTAGATATTTTATTTTCAGTTTATTCTCTATAATTTTATATAGAAATAGAGTATCTGAAAATATTTTATTTTAACGAAGATATTATCTAACATGTCTTTGAAGTATGATGTGTAATTTAAATATTTTGAAATGGTAATTATAAAGGCTTAATTACTGCTATATTAAATATAAATATTGACCGAATAAATAAAACTGAATTTTTAAGTCTAATTAAAGCTTTTGATTCAAAGATTTTTATACAGATTTTCAGAGAAAAAGTGCAGTTGATAAATAACGTGGTACTGTTAGCTTACCAAATGTAAAAAAAAGTTATTTCTGTTTTGCGTTTCCTTCCCGCCACTTCAGTTTTCACTAAGGGAGTTCAGTTTTTTTTCAATAAAGAAGTAGCGAAACCAGAGAAAAAGAACGTCAATAAATTTAATTTAAAGAATCTTAGCGTGTATGTAAAAAATGTTAGCGTGTGTGTGCGTTTTTAGGGGAATAAACCATGATATTTTAAACTCTATTTTTTTCTTCAAAATACTTTATTTCTTTCGTATTAAAATTATTTAATACGTTTTTTTGGCAACCCTAGTGATATACACAACTCGTAAGCCCATATTTTTTAACCGCTCTCAACTCTGAGATAGATCTTGTAAGCGACCTTGAGATGCCTTAAAAATATCATTAAAAATCAATATATTATTAAAAATAATCTACATTTTTTTAAAGTTAGTTTAAAAGGGCCTTAATTATATCATTTGCGCCACCTTTTTTAAATTCAAATTAAATTTCGCCTAACATTCTTTTTATTTTGTTGAACAAAAATACCACGAAAAATATTTACTATTTCCGTAAAAAATACAGTTATCTGCCAATAAAAAATATATATCTAATTGAAGTCTTGATAGAAATTGTAAATTTAATAGCTTGTTGTTAATAAAAAACAAAAAAGCTAAATAATTTGCTCGCATTGATGACTAATAAAAAAATTGTAAGTATTTACAGTACTCTCGTCGTCTTATTTATTTTGGCATTCCGGAACGTTTTCCTTAAATTTTTAATTAATATTTTTTTCTTTTTTATTAAATGAACATAAAAAAATTTTACATTATGATTTTATAAGCTAAAATTGTAACAGGTGTCTTCACTTCGGTTTGCTGTTCAGCGAAAGTGTTCTTTCAAATTCTTTAAATTTTTCTTATATTTACCAATAATAATACGAGTTTATATAAAGTAGTTATAGCAACACTGTATTTTAAATTTAACGAATAGTAGCACTGTTGTTTATTCAACTTTTAATTAGCCATTAGCTCGAGCAGTGAAGGCGAGTGTTAGTTAATGCACTAACAAATGAATGGGTCCTTGAAACCTACACTTGGGTCCCAAGTTCCAGGCACTGCTCTGACTTCAAAAGAATAAGTGTTTGTATTTGTTATAAATTGACAAATTGATATTAATAAAGTCTTTTCCAATAAGAGTTATCATCATTCAAATGCCTTATAGATAACAGATGATATAAAACTAGCCTACAAAATTATGTACAGAGATTCTAATAATTTATATATGCAAATTTTGAACAGAAAAAAAATCACGATTTCCCTACATCTGAAACTGTTTTCTCGTAACAAGTTCTCTTTCACATACATACATACATACAAACAAACAGGAAAAAATAAAACTACTTACATAACATAACAAGAAATAACTAGCAGCTTGTAACAATACCCTTAAAGACATCTCACTTATACGGACATAAATCATTATATTCATAATGTGAGCAAAAACAATAGTTTCAAGAGTTTCCCATGAGGCGGTCCCACGGCACTGGTGACACGTTACCCAATAGGTTAGGGTCAAAACACCTCAATGGAGCTGAAATTGTCATAATATTTGTTAATACGTCACAGCTATTGTCAGTTTTATGATGCCATTAGAGAATTAAAAGTATCACATCTAGGATTAGTATTAGATTAATAAATTTTGATTTATTGTCAATCAATATTAAATGAAAAGCAATAAAACCTTGATCTTATAAACCGTTCGGAATTCTTGGAGCGGTCTTTTGAGGTAGAGGGTTCGTGAGTGGTGGGCTCCTGGTGATACTCGCTAGGATGGCAATGGTTAGTGATACCAGAGCCCGGAGGTGCCAGTGGTATCAAGTGGACCAACGATCCTGTCTAGATCGCCGGAAGTCAATATGAGGATAGCACAGGACGTCATGAAGATTATTAGAAGAGATCTATATCCAACAATTGATGCTTATCACATCCAGGCTAAGGTGGACGATATTCATTCATTCATAAAAAATCAGCTTCACGCTGTATCCCGCACTCAGCAGGATAGGCAGAGGGAACCTAGTGTTAAGACACTCCGTTCCCCACTTTCTGCCGATTTCTGAAGGCATTTCGTGTTGAGTGGCAGAACTCTACGCCGCGCTTTGCCTCGACACCAGAGTGGAGAAATGGAAATATAAATTTAAGTTAATATTACATCTCCGCGAGTGGAGATCGAACTCACAACCAGTCGGTTTTACAGTCACACTTTGTGCCGCTGCGCCACGACTGGCCTCACATACACCTTACAACATAATAAAAACAACGATAAATAAGTCTGCTGAAAAGCCACCTATAAATTCTACTATTAACTTTGTTTTTTTTATTGTAATTTCACAATCTGCTTACAGCAATTGTCTTTACCGCGTGAACTTCATGACCATAATTTCATTTCACATTGTTGTAATATTCTTATACTCTTATAATATTCATTGACTTCTCTGTAATATATACTGAAACTTTCTATTTAAAAAAAATGACTTATATAATATGTGCGTGTTGTTATATTCAGACACTTTTTTAGCTTCACGCTGTATCCCGCATATAGCAGGGAAGTAAAAGAGCCTTTGTATACACTCACACAAAAACTCAGCTGGCTAACTGTAATAAATAGAGACTAATCCTATAATACTAATATTTATAAAATAAATATTACTCAAAATTTATGATTGCTTTGGAAACGTATAGTTAATTTAAAAATTATGCTAAATAAAACTTTAGTACATTTAATAGGACTTTACCCTACTAAAGGTACTGGATTTTTAATATAGAAATATGAGAATAATTTAAAACTTTAATCGATTTACCCTATAACCTTAACTTTTAGGCTACCATTATAAATAATAACAGTTAAGAGTATTAAATTTAAATTGATATCTCAAAATTAATTACAATGTAGTTAGAAATATATTAGAAAAATGATTATCCCACAAAGTGTAAATGAGTGAGAGTTGAAAAAATATTTCATAATAACATAATCTTCTCGCGTGGCAAGTGATTTAGTTCGAATAAATTGTTCTTTCCGGATTTGTACTTATGACCCTCGAGTATGAGTCAGGACTAAATAGATGAATAAGTGTTGAATATATATCTTTTGTTGTAACGCTTCTTCTCCCAAAGCGCGTTGAGTTTCGTCACTCAAAATTTAACGCCAAGAAAATAAAATATGTATATATTAATTAATATTACAATATATGAGGCCTTAATAAGTATTAATTATTAATAAATATTATAATATACGTGGCGCAGAGGCACAAAGTGTGCTGCACTGTGAACGCGACTGGTTGTGGGTTCAATATACACTCGAAGAAAGGAAATATTATATTATTTATATTTTCATTTCTTCGGTCTGATGTCGAGTCTTCGTCACTCAACACTTAACCCTCTAGAATCGTCGGAAAAAGAAAGCGAAAAAGAAGCGTCTTAACGGTTGTCTTAATGGTAGTGGTAGACTCAGGTTTACGTTGCCCAACCTGCTATGTGCGGGATACAGAGTGAAGCTAAAAAAAAGGTTTAATAAAGTTGTTAAAAAAAATATGAAATAATATCAAAACTTCAGCATATTATAAAACACTTAAAACTTATAAAATGTTATTAGGTTTAATTAATTGGCTTATTTATACAACAGATTGACCTTTGCAAATGATAAGAATAAGAAACCTATTCATAAGTCACCTTTTTAATAGTTTTACGCATCTAATATAGCAGTGTAGACTATAAAAATATTCTAGTGTTTAAAAACTCCTCTCAAAATTGTGTGGTGAGGAGCGCAACATAACGCCGAGCTTGGTCTTACCGGGACGAGGCAATAAAAATATCTAAAATGTTTTCATTCTCACAAATAGGAATCGAACCTGTAACCACTACCTTTACAATCAGACACCCAACTATGTCACGAAAGCATCATTTCTTTCATAATAAATAGTATTACTAAAGTAAATTGAGAAATATCTACATTCAAACAGAAAATAAATTCAAAGTAAACTGAAAATCATTGAGTCACGTGTATTACAAGGCCCTAAGGTGGTAAGTGCGAACAGATACTCTAAACACACGTAACCTTAATAAATTGGGCTAAATCGTAGTCGGCCTCGACTGTTCCATCTTATTATAGAAATGTATTTAGTGAATTGTGGTTATTTAGTGATTTTTTTTTCAGATTCACGCTGTATCCATATAATTTTGTAATAATATAAGCTTTCATTAATTTCTCATCCAAAAGTCATTCAGAGATGACAAAAACCCATCACCATATATTGTACGTGTTCAGAATTGCACCCATTGTTCCCGTACTAAGATGAGTGTGACGTAATCAGTTGTATTTGTATACTTGAGACTTGCGTTTAATTGATAGGGCTGGGCCTGTGGGTACTTAGTGAATAATTGCAAATTATTGCAATAATGGGTTAAAAAAAGATTCACGCTGTATCCCGCAGACAGCATGGTAGGTATAGGGAACCTAGTGTTAAGACACTCCATTCCCCATTTTCCGCTGAGTTCTGCAGGCATTGCGTATTGAATGGCGGAATTCAATGCCGCTCTTTGTCTCGACGCCAGAGCAAGAAATGGAAAGATAAATTTAAATAAATATTTCATCACCACGAGTGGGGATCGAACCCACAACCAGTCGCGTTTATAATCACACACTTGTACCTGTAAACTGGCCTCATAATAATGTTTTAAAAATTAAAACATCGAGTTTACATAATAATTTGTTAAAATTATAAATGATCGTTCTTACAATGCTTTGTAGAACCCTTCCTTTTTGATTTTTTTTTACATCTAGTATTTAGAGTAGATACCTATGCATATAACACTTTTAAATATAATACAAAGTTATCCGTCGTACAGTTACAGTGTCGGCTATCCACGATGGTTGCGGATTCGAGCCGCACTGAGTAATGTTCATATTTTAAAAAATATTTTCTAAATTCAATATATAAATGTATAATTTACAAATAAAACCTTTTTATACCGTCGTGGCGGTGGCGCAAGCTTGTGACTGTAAGTGCGGCAGCTGTGAATTCGATTCCCGCTCAGAGCAATAAATTATTTAGTGTTTTCATTTTCTCGTTTTGGTATTAAGGGAAATCGCGGCGTTGAGTTCCGTTGCTCAATACGCAATGCTTCGAGATGTTGTTGACAGAAAATGGAAACGGAGTGTATTAGTACTAGGTTCCCGGTAGGTAACCCTGCTGTATGCAGGATACAGCCTGAAGCTAAAAAAACTGAGCTAAAGAATTTAAACTCTCTAACCATAAAAGGGAAGGAGAAGGTCTTTAATCAAAAGTAAGAAAACATCTAAAACCAATAATGTGCAGCTATCTAACATCTAACTTCAGAGGGGCCACAGCTCGTCAGTCGTACTGTACTTTTTTATCTCTATCAATATGGCAACCCTAGTACAGGAAGGCATATTTAAAAACGGCGCTCGTCTGGCCATCGTCTGCAGTGTATGCGCGGCGCATCCTTTCCGCCGGTGCGGTTTAGGAATGCTGGGTGAATGCACTGGACCTATGCTTGAGCTTATTGTTATTTTAAAAAAAAGTTAATTTTAATTTTTTAGCATCACGCTGTATTGTGCACACAGCAGGGTGGGCAAAGGGAACCTAGTGTTAAGACACTCCGTTCTTTAATTTCCGCCGAATTCTAGAGGCTACGCGTATTGAGTAGCGGATTGCAAAGAAACCCTCGATACCAGGAAGAAAGTATTGATATCTTAACTGATAACGATTTTGGTTGTTTTATGAGCTACAGAAATTAAAATTAAAAAATATATTAAAATTTATAATATTTTCCTATATACATTTAAAAAAAATATTACGTTCTCTCGGTCTACTCTGATGCAAGTTAAGTTGAAAAAAAAAAAACTGTAAAACAAGTTTTTTTTAAATACCGAACAATTTTTCATTACCTCTGTAATCATTTTATTTACGTGATAATTTTACAATACATATTTTTATCATTTTTAAAGTGTTATTCCACACTGAGGAAAAATATTTTTAAGAAAACGTATAAAATTTGTAACGTAGCGGGATTTCCAAATGGTGCGAGTTCGAATTCCGCTACAGTAAATTTTAAATGTGTTTTAAATTTAAATGTAAATTTTTTATACGTTTTCTAAAAAGTAATTATCAATATAGTTTTACTAGCGTTAAAAAAACAGTTAAGATTAATAAAAATGTAGCAAACTTAGGATTTATATATTTATTGTTTAATCCCCTCAGGCTATAGTAGCCATATTTTTTTTAGCTTCACGCTGTATCCCGAACATAATACGTAGATGGTCAGAGGGAACCTGAAAACTTAGTGTCTAGACACTGTTCCGATTTAGACACTTCCATTCCCATTTTTCGCATTTCCTATTTTCCAAATTCTCAATATATCCCGTATTGTTACCAAAGCGAGGAAATGAAAAGGGGTCGAGTTGGGAATCAAAGCCACAACTGCCCTGTTTATAGTCGTGTGCGCCTGCGCCACGAAGGCCTCACATCCTCTAGATATTAACCTCTATTAGTCTATCATGTGTATGAATCGTATAACTTTTATAATATATGAACCGGATATCGTGCACAGTGTCAGTTAGTACAAATATAATGTAGTGCGTTCCGGTACGGTGTTAACATAATGTATAATTAAAGGCACGTCATGGTTTAAGGTTGGCTGTTTGTGTGTTTGTGTAACTGTAACCGCTGACGTTGACAGTTAAATTTATTTAATATATTAGGATAGAGTAGAAATAAATCTGATTGTTCTAATATAGTTATATGAGATAAAAATATAGTGTAAATATAGTAATAATAAATATAGTATTTGAGGCTAGTCGTAGCGCAGGGGCACAAAGTGTGACTGTAAAACCGACTAGTCGTGGGTTCAATCTCCGCTCGAGGAGATGAAATATTTAGTGAAATTTATATTCCCATTGCTTCGCTCTAAAGTCGAGGCAAAGCGCGGCGTTAAGTTCTGCCACTTAACACGCAATGCCTGCAGAATTCGGCAGAAAGTGAAATTCCCCTCTGTCTACCCTGCTGTGTGCGGGATACAGCGTGATGCTAATTTGATTTGATTTTTTGATTTTGAAAATATAGTAAATAATTAAAAAATATAAGTTAAATCAAAATAACTAGAATAGACGTGTCTAAGTAACTATATAACTAGAATAGACTGGACGTGTCTTAGGGAGAAGACCACTACCAAGTTGATCGTCGATCTGATTAAAGTTGCCGGAAGCTGAATGCGGAAAGTGGAGACCGATCCCCGGGGACATCCTGAGGGGTGCCAGCAATAGGCAACAAAAGTCTTAGATGATGATAATGAAGGTAGATATAGAAACGAATATTGTCCCAAATAGGATTTTTCTGAAGTATAAGTATTCATATTTCAATTTCAAAATTTGACCAAGACAAATGATTATTAAAAAATATAATTAAAAAGTTACTTTAGATAAGTCTTTACTGTTATCTTTCCTTGCCTTTACTACTTTAAAATATTTAATCCTATTTTAAATATTTTAGATTTAAGGTTAAATATTATAATTACTAAAAGGTATAATTGAACTAGAAAGTCTACCTGTGACTACTGCAAAATGTACAAAATGCTGGTTTCCAAAATCTTTTTTTTCACGAGATTAATTCGATAAAAAATGTTCATTCAAAATGTGTAAAAATCGCGAAAATCAAAAAGCTTACCATAAAAGTCGAAGTCATATCTAACCACTGTCACTTTTATATAGCACACTAGAGGCTCATGCGGCACTCGACGCGGCTACACTCGCTTAAAATTAAGTCATAGGCCGTTGACTATAATATTTTAAAAAAATATTAATAAAAAGTATTCTACGACCTTTCTAATAACCCTAAGAATATATATACAAAGTTCCATGACAATCGTTTAAGTAGTTTTGACGTGAAAGCGTAACAAACATACTTACATTTATAATATTAGTACGATTTCAATAGCACTTGAGCAAACTAGAATAGACTAAATCATTAATGCCTTTGTTCGATGCATGGAGTTTCACAATTTGTTCTGTGAAAAAAAAACCTTGAATTAGTAAGTGGAACTGAGTACCTCTATTTACTTTACACTGTCGCTATAAGAAAGGTGGCTGTATGTGTGTCACGTAGTTCTAGGGATGAGTGTAGACTCTTAAATATCCAAAAGTTGTGTAATTATCTATCTTTTTTTTACTGGCTTCTGTTTTGTTTTAACGCCTCTGAATCAGCTTCACGCTGTATCCCGCATAAAGTAAAGGAAGCAGGGGGACCTTAGTGCTAAGACACTACGGGTATTGACTGTGAAAATATAAATTATAGACATAAATAAATATTTTATTTCCTCGAGTAGGGTCAAACCCACAAGCAGCCGCAATTGCAGACACACACACAACTTGTGCTCAGCGATACTGATTTTAATATCTATTAACCCTTCTTATTTATATTCTAAACGTTTAAGCCAATTTGACATTGTGATTTTTTCTTGACTATCGGGAACCCGACCGTACCGTCACCCGAGAAGGGGTACACCTCTCTTAGGGCTCAGTTTATTTAACGACAAAACTTGTGTGGTGAGTGTTTGCTTAACTCAACGCCGCATTTTGTTTCTAAATAAGTACACATAAATGAAGGTCTTAGTTCTTTATGGTCACTTACTTATCTATAAATGATGTAATAACTGAGAAAACCAATTGATTCTTTAATGAATCATCAATTTATCTTAATATAATTATATTTTCATTAATTATGTCTCAATATCTTCATTGGTTTTCACCGTTACTAAATATCTACGATACGTACAATATAAAGATAATTAATATTTTTAAATTAAGCAATCAGACCCGACGGCCGACGTCATCGTCATCGGACTACCATTGAGGCCGCCGTGACGAAGAGCACAAGTGTACGACTGTAAATGAGATGGTTGTGGGTTCGATTTCCCCTAAGGGAAATATTTAATATATTCATGTCCTTGTTCTCGTAAGGAAAACAAGCACGGCGCTGATGTTCGCCACTCAGCACTCAATTCCTGAAGAACTCTGTGGAAAGTGTGGAACATAAGTGTTTAATGGAAACGGATTGTCTTACTACACTAGGTTCCCAGTTTCCTCCTGCCTACTCTGCTATGAGTGATATTAGGGGTAAAAATTGGTCAAATCTCTTTTTTTGAAAAATAGAAATACACTTTACTTATAATTAACCAAGAATCCTTTCATTTATCAAACGGGTATTTTGACACTACTTATGAACAGTCAAAGCTGAATTCTTCATAATTGACCAATTTGTGACATCCGCTTAATATGGCATAATCGGTTTGGTATATTTTTAGTTCTTTTTAGAATTCCGTACCTTTTTAAGGAAAAAAGAAACCCTTATAAGATCACTTTGTTGTTTGTTTGCAGTCCGTCTGTCTGTCTCAGGAACACTTGGAGATATCGAGTTGAAATTCAAACCATGTACTCAGATCCCCATGATTTCCTGATATAAAACGTATTTCAACATACAACAACAACAAACATATTTACTTAGAAAAAAAGCGAAAATTTTATATTGCAAAAAACGCGTATTTTGACTCTATCAAGGGAATCAAAATTCATATTCCGGTTGACCTAGAATTATGAAATTTGGCAGCTAGTATCTACAGGTAGTACTAGGTAAGGAAAAAATCTGAAAAATATCCATTTATGGTTAAATCTTAAAAAATAATAGCCTTAAATAGCAAAAGACGTGTATTTCGACACTATAAACGAAATCAAAATTAATAGGATACTTCCAGTTAACCTACAATTATGAAATTTCGCAATTGACATCTACAGGTAGTACTAGTCTGAGAACTATACATTTGTGATTAAATCCTAAAAAGTAATAGCTTTAAAAAGCTAAGCTAAGCTAAGCCTGAATTTCAGAAAAAGTTCAAGATTTGCAATTTTTATG